>VACF01002390.1:0-141840 GCA_006891605.1 Pleurozium schreberi | reverse complement strand
TGTGGCAACAACACAGGTTACACTAGTCTGTATCTTAAGACAAGTTGTTTGTTTTGTTTTGTTACATTGAGATCTCTTGGATTGTGCGTACCGCAATCATGTTCTTGGTATTGTTGGAAAGCCTTTGGGAAGGAGGGGTGCATATTATTAAGCTTTGTTTTGTGGCATTCCGGCTTACAATGAGAAAGTTATTGAATTTCAAAGTTATTTTTGAATTAAAAAATTAGAAAATTACTTAAACTTTTATTTTGGTTGTGACAACGGCACATGGCACACTAGTATATTTGAAGGATTTCCAGCTCCAATTCAAAATGACAATGTGGAACTGCAGATTATGATATTACCATTGATTGCAAATTATGGATTTCATAATGCTCAAAAGCCGAAGGGCTCTTCGGCTCGAGAGCGTTATGGGACATATTGCTAAGTCTAATAGTTCATCACAAACGTCCATATTTGTGCTTTTTGCAAATCTAAGGGTGTAAAAAGAGGGGTTGCATTACGAGATATAACATTTTTTGATTATCTAATGGAATGGTGACACATCTATCTTGAAAGCCGGACTTAACATTTTGGTATTGTTGTAGACTTGTCAACTCTGATATCATCACATGGGCTGACTATTTTTTACTACCAAGTGAAGGTAGAACACCTGCATTCCTATTCAAACTTTCATTCCAAGCTTCTAGAAAAAGCCCTAGTTCATACTCCCTCCATCCTATAATGATCTTTTTGTTGGCCTTAATTTTTTGTCCCAAAATTATCTTCCTATTGCACTTGTGACGTGCAAATTTGTTAGATTTGACTTACAATCACTATCTAGGATCAACAAAACAACTTTGAGCAGTGGAGTCCCCTCCATCCATGAAATCATCAATTAAAAGACAAATGAAATGAGTGGAGGGGTCAATCAACACTATTTGTTCTTATTTTTTTTCATCTCTTTGAATATTGCCCAATTGATTATGTTGGAAAATATAAAAGACAAATGAAGGGAAAAAAACTAGTCGCTTTTAGAGAGCTTTTTGCACAAAACACAAAGGATAATACGTCATTGGATTGGATAGATGCGATGCCATAATGCCAACTCCAATTTTTGAGGCACAAGTTTGTAATCATTCTATTGAATAGTTAGAAAAGTGTTATAGCTCATAATACAACCCCTCTTTCTACACCCTTAGAGCATCCCCATGGCAAGTCGCCATGAGGGATTGACTCACTCACTAGCTAAGCCAATCCAACTATAGTATCCCACCTCAAATACATAGAATCTAAAAAAGTGATAGGTCACGGCCAAACTTGATGAGCGGACGGCCAACTAAAGAGTGTGGAGAGTGGCTTGGTATAGAGCTTTTTGTCCTTTTGAGGCAATTATTAAAAGTATGCTTTTAATGTTGAACAAAGGGAGGTGTGAAAGTGTATGTTGGGATGTTTGAAGGTGTACGTGGAGGGAGATCAAGCCACATCCCATTGTCACTGATGCGGTGGAAGTTTGGGACATTGTGGATTTTGTTTTGTGTTTTTCTCCCATGTAGCCGTGGCCCACATGCAAAAGACAATGGCTAGGCGCTCCCACTTGGCACGCCATTTGGCCACCTGTGTTGTGGACATGCTTTTAGAGCATTTGTATTGTAACCAATATATTGTCCCTTTAACTGTATAACTAATTTTTGAACAATATATAATTAAAACTTGAAAATTGTCGCAAGATAACTAAAAGAACTTGGGTAAGGTACAAAAAAAAAAATTCAAAATTACACATTGGACAAGTACTTCAAAAGCAAGGTGAAAATAGAAAAACTATACAAGTCTTAGTAAATCACAGTTACCAAAGCAAAATTTGTCCATCAACCTTCTAAATGTGGTCAAATGTGGAGGATCAATGGCCAAATTTTGCTTTGCTGACCATGATTTGCTAAGAGTTGTATAGTTTTTCTATTTTCACCTTGCTTTTGAAGTACTTGTAGAATGTCTAATTTCGAATTTTCTTGTGCTTTTTCCAAGTTCTTGTGGATGTGCTTCCAATAAAACAATTTTCAAGTTCCAACTATTTTCCATTCATAAGTTAGTTATATAGTTAGAAAGCCATTATACCAGTTGCACTATGGATGCTCTTAGATTTACAAAAAGTATGGATATGGACATTAGTGATTAACTAATAGACTGGCATAATATCCCATAATGCTCTTGAGCCCCTTGGCTTTTGAGCATTATATAGTCTTTAATTGACTTATGCACTCTCATCACAATCCAAGGAGTTTTGCAAAGAAATTAGACAAATTCCCAATTATGAGAAGCTAGCTTTTATTTTTTTATATTTACCTAAAAGTTGGCTAAAGGAGTGAAGATTTTATCAGTTTGAAATCCTCCATTTTTTAATGAAATTTGGCAATTTCTCAGGGTTTTTTTTCCATTTATCAATATCATGAATGTGGGAAATGGGTCCGGTTATGTTTTTTGGAGGGATTCACTCTATTGTTTATTGCTTTAAAGTATTCTTGGCAAGAATTGAAGCTGGTCAAGTTCCTACCATCCAAAGGCCAAGAATGTAATCTTTGAAAAATACAAGGATCCAGAAAGGGGTTCACTAATTAGATGGTTTTTGAGGCCTATAGAAGACTGTGAGTTTCCAAATTGTGGGAACTCTATAAACTTTGTCGCGTTAGAAATTTGATGTGGTTGAAAAACCACCACGTTGGTTAATAATATTTAATTAACGTTTTCAAACTTTTTGGAAATTTTTAAAATAAATTTAAAATAATCTAAATAATCTAAATAATTTTTTAATTACTAATTATTCTAACCAGTAGTGGCCGGTTCCCAGTATAAGGAACAATCCGAAATAATCTCTTTATGCCTTCAAAAAACATCTAATGAGGGACCAAACAATTTAAGGAATTTATTGTGGAAAACTATAGATGTTTGAAACAAGATGCACAACCCCGGGACACTTCACTAACTCTTGATGTACAACAAAGGTAGATATTTATATAATGCAAAATGTCAATTAATTAGTATGGGTCCCCGTAATATCCCTGTTCAGTGTACACAATGCGCTTCCTAGCTTCCTAGCTTTGTACAAAAACAACTCAGACACATTCAATCCAATGTGCACATTATCAAATAATCACAAAATGAAGCTTTTTCAATGCTCATCTATCCTAAACTACAACTAAGCTTAACCCTTAAAGGACAGGCCTATCACCGCTGGTAAAGGTGGGATGCAATATGTAGTGCTTAACCGAGGGAAAAAACATTGTTCATGCACATGTTTAGCTTTGGATAAATTATTCAAACCAATACCTGATGCTACCCATTCAAAAATTGCAAAAGGGCTCCGTGGCACAAAACACTTTCATGTGAAAATCTTTACTATCTTCATAGAATTAGGGCTACCTAAAAATATGGAAGCAATTAAAGACACTAAATTTGACTTCCCATGATGATTGACATATATGTGGTCACTTTCAAAAAAAGAACGGATGAAAATTAGTGAGTGTCCACTCACCAGATGAGATTTTTGTCATCCAAAGGACAAAAAACGTCCTCTGCGTCATTCAAGGGTTAAGCGTAGCTAGCTCTCACAATACAACTGCACGTAACTTAGTTCCCAAGCTCATCATCCAGCTTGCAATCTGTATTGCACCAACACTGTCAGGTCCATTACAAAACAAGAGAGAAAATAATTGACCAAACTCATTGCACATCCATCTAAGTAAGCTCTTAACAAGGTAAATTAACTTGAAATTAAGATCTGACTAATGTGTACCGGCATAGTTGGGGTCAATTGGAACCCAACTCAATTCATTTTGTCAATTTTGGAATGGTGTTTAATTAGATACTGATTTTGAAAGTTGCTCCAGTTTCTTTCCCCAAATCTCAGCACTGCACTTGACTTAAGCTTAGTCTATTAACCTTCCAAACTCCTTGATTTGCACCGTGCATGAATGGAATCTTAACAAGTGGGAAGATTAGTGTTCCATTCAAATCATTTTCAATGAAAGTACAGGTATAACTTATATGCTTAAAGAAGCCATTCAAGTGGAATCGGAGGCATTTAAGTTACCTTATCAAGAATGTAGAGAACACACTGAAATCCCTCATTGTTTGATGCAACCAAGATCCACCAATCCAAAATCATTGTCAGTGTGATTAGTCATAACGAATACTGGGAGCATACTTGTTGATCGGAGAAATAGAAATAGATAAAGAGATGTTGGTTTCGTACCACTTACGTAAGAAGATGTTCACACTGGAGAAGATGACATCAAGCACCATTGAAAGAACCCAAACGATTAACGCATTGATATAAATCAAGAGTGTTGCTCCTCCCTGCAAGAAGATTGAACACTAGATACAAAAACATTGATGCAAACGAAGTTAATGTCCACCCTAAACTGACCAGTAGTGAATGAAGAAAGACAAAGTAAAACCTACTTTCAAGTACTTAATTTTGAAAAGTGCTCAGGATGGAAGCCATGTACACCTTCCAAAAGTGAAGTTTTGTCTTTCAAAATAAACATATCAATCGCCATGTGAACTACTGTAGTATGAGATAAGCCAGCAATAGATCCTGACCCAGCCAGATTCGAAATCAAGAGTCAAGAAAGGAATTAAGTTCATCATTTGCAAGGAACTTGGGGTTGCCTTGTTGTTGTTGTTGTTGTTGCTGCTGCTGCATTTGAGGTGCTGGTTTCTGTAAAACAAGGTAGCCCTCTGGGACCTCTGGGACCATCAAAATATAATGCCACATTGTCCTGGATATCTTGTATCTTCAAAGCTCTAATTTCCCTGCAGCACAATGATAATCGTTTTCTTGATCAAAAATTGTATGCTCATGCACTTTACAAACAGTGCAAACTTCCACCAGAAGCACACTGACCTAATTAAGAACATCAAATAAACTATCTGATTTAAGGCTGTTCAAGATAGCAAATTACACTATCCTTTCTAATGGATTTAAATCGTTTGCTTTTTTGTACATACCTGTAGCTGATTAGACAACTTCCTCAAGTCAACTTTTGATCGCATGTGAGTAAATGCTAAAGCCCATTTATACCTAAGGCGATGTCATAAAAGAGGTTTAAGCGCTGAGAGATCAAGTGTTGAAACAATAACAAAATGATATTGAAAGCATCTTGAAGCTGCGCCAACTTAAAACCAATAAAAGCACACAATCACAATGCATGAACTTATACAAAATATAAATAGGTCATTTTACCCCCGAGTGATCTCTTCATACAATCATGGCTCCTGAGCCTTCAGAAACACGTCTCACTTCCACCCATTCATTCAAAGTGACAAGTAGCTGATCTTCAACAAACATCGAAAAAACGAAATAATTATATATCCCCATTGCGGAACTGATCTGCTTAGACTACCAATCTGAGGTAGTTCAAAAGAAGTTGAGAATCTGAAGTACTTCCTCCAAAATAGAACAAATAGACTCAGCCCATTCAATGAAACAGACTAGGAACATGCATAAAATGAACCATTGCCTTCAAAGCCTCATTAGAAGAATGAAATCCATTCCCAATATATGTTCTGTCTCAACACTTTCAACAGAAACTGGACTTTCAATTAAGCACGTCCTGAAATCCACCCTAAAAAAACATCTTTCTTGTGGCATTCTCCAAAACTCTCATTCCAGAATGTCCTCGAAGTTATCATGTTCACATTATCACTGTCACTGACTACACCATACGTCTCACACATTCAATCTACCGGTATTTCAAGGTCAAAACGTTTGATTGCAAGTTTTTTCGACCTAAAACCCTAAATTCTCACCTCTTCTTCCGCTAATGTAAAAGCAAATTAGAATTAAAACCCTAATCAATCAACACAAAAAGCTCCTTCGCTTCACTTCACGTCAAAGCTCCGTCAGCTGATACGTAACAAACCCAGAAAAACACAATTCCCAAATCGGCAGCAAAGCCTCTCTATAGCGATTCAAGGAACCCTCCTCGAAAGTGTCCTGAGATCCAGGGGAACAGTTCTCGACCTTTGGGAACAGTTCTCCGGTCCTATTCCCTGAGGTTCGATGACCGTTCCCTTGGATGCTGGGGGAACGCAATTTGCACATGTCTGCAAATAAAAGTTAGAACTCCAGATGGACATGCCACGGAGTGAGGCGGTTTCTGTTTACGACACCTGTCATTCCACGTGTGCATGCCACTTGGATACTCACGGTGACTTGGACTCGCCGGCGTCCCTTCAAGTGGGATTTGTTTCTAAAACTGGCCCCCCAGATACCACGTGCATGGCGGTGGTTGGTTTAGAAGCTTCGGTACTGGGAACGGGAGTTGCTTTATTGAGATACCTTCATTTTATTTGAGGGTGATGAGGATTAGCATTTGGTATCAAATAATCATATGGCAGTTGCACTTTTTGAGTTTTCTGTTGCTGATGCGAAAAATTCCCAGGCCCTGTGGACCAGCTCGTTGTGACATCTGTGCCTCCAAATGGAAAAAAAATGGGAAAATAAGAAGAAAAATGCTGAGCTGGACTTCCTTTCTGTCCGCGTAGGAGACACCTGGCATGGGGACGACTGCCACTGGACCACCATCCAGACTGTAATGGAAATCATGGATCCTCCCCTAAAACCTACAGTACTTTTATTATACAAGAGTTTATTGTAATGAGTATGCTTGCACTTGTGTAAGGGGTGATGTTTGCCTTCTAAATTCATTCTTAAGACCCTAAATGACAACACTCTTAAAATCAAGTGTGCACATACCTTATTTTTAATTTAGGGTTTGAAGTGTCCTTCATGTAGGGCAAGGCCACATCCATAACATTGTTTGCCAATGTGGAAGGGGGTCAATCCCTTTGCATTCTTGGAAAGAGAATTTCTATAGTGTACAAAATTGTCTTATTGATGGCTCCTCAACCAATCCCAATCCTTGAATCAATCTATAAGTTGCTCCTTCCCATGCACCCTGCATAGGCATAATATCTTTCCAACATGAAAAGGACCATTCTCTAGTTGTAAGGTACAATGTTACTTCAATGTACATACTTGTCGCAACGTGCATCCAAAAACCAACTTCATCTAGATAGTAATGACAAGGCTATAAGAAATTTGAGGTTTTTTGGAGTTTTTCTTTGTCAATTCTATCTGATCTTGGGCCAAGAATCTGGCCCTCTTAAAAGTTACTTCACTATAAAATATGGCTTGAAACAATGTGAGGACACTTTTGGTCTCCAAAGACGCTTACGAGTTGATTCCACACACATCTTTTTTAGAAAATTGCAAAAACTGATTTAGAAAACTTGTCCATCAAGTTACATCCTCAAAAAATATGCATTGATTTTCTTAGAAGAAAATTCTTCATAACTTTTACACCAATAATCTAAATAGATTGAATCAAAGCTTTCTATTTATTGACTATGTAAGATTATATTCTATAGGAAACTAATATAAAAATTAGTTTTGAATAATACAATAAGTGGCACCCTTCAATGTCCAAGGCCCTTCTTGTGTTAAAATCATCCTTGCTTTTCAAGTGTTATAAGTCTAAATGTCACCAAGGTATGAAAATCTCAACCGTACAATCTTGTAGTGTATGTACTATAGATGACATGAATCAAATTTGGAGTCATTTGGCTAAATGGATTTGAAGATTATAATGTTTTAGTTTTTGAGGAAGATGCTTTAATTTTCCTAAAAACACATTTGGAGGTGAAATTTGATTTCTAAACCTATGCAGATGAAAAAAAAAATTAACTATAAAGTGATTCAAAACCAACATACAAACACATTGGTGAAAGAAAATACCATTCAATTGACTCATTGTGTCTTCAATATGGCTTTGAAATGTCAAAAAATAGCAAAAAAAGCTACAAAAATACTCATTTACGGTTGAACTTCTTTTTACTAAAATGCTTCCCAATCACTCATAACTTCTTGGATTGAAATGAAATTTTAATCACACAAACGAGACTAGTATGTGCAACCTTTCCAAAAACACTATAGACACTATTTGAAGAAGAATTAAGCTACCAAGTTCACTGAATGTAATCCAAAAATGTCTGGATTTTGAACTTTGAATTGCTCCCAAACATTTAGAACAACTTGGATTGACATGAAAATTTTACTTCAATAACTAGACTTCAAGGAGAACATCATCCTGACAACTTTTTATCTATTGAAAACAAACATTGGATGAAGGAGATACAAGCCCCCAAAGTTGCAACCATTAGAATGCAATTTGGTGAACTCAAGTTGAACCTTTGAACTTTGGATGGCTTCCAAAAGCTCAATTGATCTTTGATTGATCTGAAAATCTTCCCACACAAATTAGAAGAGAGAGAGTGCAAATTTCCCAGCAAGTTTTATTGCATCCGGACATTAGATGCAAAAGTTACATCACTTCAAATTGGACTTGTAGACTATGTGAGACGCTTTTGGTATTCTTAGGGAGTAAGGCATTAGAAGGGATTTGGGGGGGATGGAGGGCTGTTTCAAGCCTGTTCCCCCCATGCTATTCCCCTGGCAGATCGTGGGAACAAAAAAAAAACTTCTTTTTAGTGACATGGCAGTCGGCATGCCACGTCACACAGGCCAAAGAACGGCTTCGAGGCTTTTTCCCAACGCTGGCAGCCTGGGGAACTCGCAACCCTCCAACCAAGCAAAAACTCATGTAATGGAGTTAAGCCAATCAGCAACATAATTGGATAAAGCAGAACATTGCCGGCCGGCCTGGGGCTTCCTAGTCATTAATGACAGAACTCCCAGAGGTGGGCTTCCAAGTGGACGGACATAAGGTAGACTGCTCTTAAAGAGATCGTTTAAGAGTTAATTGCGTTTTTGGGGTAGCTAAACTCCTTGAAATAATTTTCGGTAAATTTTCATGGGAAGATAAAAGGAATTGGCATCGAACCCAAATTGTTTCGTATTCTTAAGACCTTCAAAGAATTAGTTACAAATTTTTGAAGTTATAATGTAGTGGTCATTGAAAGCAAACACCTCCTAAAATGTACACTATTGGTACATCGAAGTAAGCAAAATGTACTTCTGTATCATGATCGCTTTTAGAGCATAGGCGCTTTAAGAGCAGACTACCTTACATAAACTTAACATAACCTTGTTCCACATTGTCAATACCCTGATCACTTCCAAGGAAGCGAGAGGCGGCCATGGAGACCATTAATTAAGGTGGAAGCACCCAAAAACGTCAAATAAGCAATTCAACATAGATGGAGCCATCTTTTCCTAAAAATTAGCATCCTAAACATCCAAACCCTAAACCCTAAAAATTACAGTTTGTAGTGTTTGCGAGTGAAAATCATGAATATTCAAATAAGGTAGACTTTTTGGATGTTGTTTGTAATTTCTATGATACTTCAAAGCATCATCTTCCAAAATTACTGAAACTGTTCCATAGGTGCATCCAAATCTGAAGTCTGAACTTTGCGAAAATTAGATGTCAGCAAATCAAAGTTAAGTATGTGTCTTTTGTATGTGTGAGCCAATCAAAATTAAACATTTGATACGTTTGCCAAAGTCTAGGGACACAATTGGGTGGGTCTAGGGCCCATCAATAGGAATAGGTGTGGCAATGGTTGCTCCTACCTTAGAGCATTCCCACTTGTCCTACAAAAAGGATGGCCTCTCTCTTGTGGCCTCCAAAATTGCCCCACCCGTCCTACAAAACGGATGACCTCTTAAGAGGCCTTGCTTGTAAGCCATGGGCGGCCTCCAAAACAAGGAGCTTTTGGAGGCCGCATCGTGGCCTCTTCACCGGCCTCTAAAACATAGTGAGACAAAATGCTATAAATCCTCCCACTAAAGCACCCAATCAAATGCACTACTTGAAGCCCTCCCTTGAAATCCTCCATGAAATTTGGAGGGAGGCCGACCTTTAGGCCTTGGTCATGGGCGAGGCGCTCCGGCCTTGAGGGCAACCGGCCTGCACAGAGATCCTCCCGAACTTCTTACAAAAGGCTAGGACGGGTGGAAATGCTCTTAGCCCAGAAACAAGGTATTTTTCCTGAACAACTTTCACACAAGTTCAACTAAATGAGTAGTATTTGGGCGGTGTTGAGGACAATCATACTTTGGACATTGTAGATCAATTGGAACCAAGGGAGAGGCACCCAATGGCATCCACGTACCCAATGCCGTCCCTTTCTAAGTCGTGCATTCAATCTAGAAGGTAAATCCCTACCATGCCACTTGTGGCTTGGCAGTTTTGTTTTCCCCTCGTTTGCAATGAAATTCTGTTTCATTTGTTTCATAAAAGACATCTAGAAGGTAAATGTAGTGGGATTGTAGATTGCTTATTATTTTAGGTCAAAAGAAATAAGTCATGTACTACCTACCTACATTTTTAGTCTGAAATGATTATGTTCTATAGAATCAGACGGCATTGGGTACAGGGATGTCATTGGGTGTCTCTCCCTTACGGTGCCTTTAATCAAGTTCTATGGCACTCAACAAAGCAAATGCAAAGGATCTGGCTCCGTCTTGGCTTCGTCTTGGCTCCGTCTTATTGATTATAATTGGCTAGATTGGATTGAATCTTGTGGTGAAATGGCAAAGAACCTTGTCAATTTCTGATTGCAGTTATGTTACACTAAATAGTGAAATCCGGTTGCCCCTCACTAATTTCTCAACATTCCACACTATATTAATATTTACTATTACTGTACAAGAATGCACTACTTTTGAATTAGATATTGGTGTAGTTGCAACTCATGAAGCTCTTTGTGTACAAATGGAAGTATTTGTAGAAATATTTGTTGACTTTGGTGGCTTATAGAGTAACGTTCTTAAGGTAAGGCAATCATTAGAAAAAATTTGTACCTTCCAAAGGGCCGTCTCGAGGGCCTACAAAAGTTACTTGTTTATTGGCGTACTTGCATACGGAATGAAGAAACCTTTGTGGCACCCCTTGGGCCAAATGGAGAACATGCCAAAAATAAATCGGATCCAACAACGATGTTTGGAGGAGTTGGATGGTACGAGATGTGGTATGATGGTACCAGACGTGTTATGATGGTACTAGCACCTCCGAATAGTTTAGTCCCACTATAGTCGTGGTACCAACAATATTTTTTAATATTTTAGTGTGCACTCCACTATTTTTAGTGAAGCCTCTACTAAAATAGTGGAGAATTCTCGGAATTTCTAAATGGTACTTAGGCAAAATGGGTATGTGATTCCAACTTCACTTGGCATTGTGACAACTTTTAAGAGTACCTCATCAATGACTACCCATTTTCTTATTGGAAGATAGTGCAATGCACTCATCAAGCCGCTCTTGTCCTTTCTTGCCCTCCATTTTTTAATGCAGGCCCTCCATTATTTAAAGAGGTTCAAATCCTTGCGTTGGTGCCAGCACATCATTCAAAAGAGCCAACAGTGATTCTAGCGCTCATTTTCCGGGGTCTCCGAGATGCGGAAAGTGATTTGGACACTCTAGTGAAGGCACCAGTTTTGACTGATGGCAAAACTTTTGTTTAGACGCGCACATTTTTTGTGTTTCCTCCAATTTTTTTTACTAATTTCTAGGATCCAGCACCCAATAGCAATGGCACATTTATAGCTTTGGAGACAGTACATAGAGCCCTTACGCGGCCCTTTGGAGGGCCCAAATTTTTTGTAATGCTAATTGGAAAGGCAACCTAATTTCACTATTTAGTGTAGGTATTAAGCCCCGCTTGGCCCTCTTGGGCCCAAAGGCAAGGTCTCAGTTTCAACCTTTTACACTCTCAATTTTTGTTTTGATTTTTAGAAACTCCTTATGAAGATTAAAAAATTGATTATCATCATAGGAATATTAATTTTTTTTTCAATTAGTGCCTGCAAATAAAAGCTATGCCCAAATAAGGTTAAAACAAGAGAGAAGGGGCTGCAAAAACAAATTTGAATTTTGAATACAACATGTGGCCGAGGAATTTCTTCATGCCCTCCAATTTTCATAACTTTTGACTATACAATTAAAAAGTTATTACATGATATATTGTTTCTTTTTCAACTCGGGCAGTTTGGGTAGATCTGGAAAAAAATTCTTTTTTTAGAAATGAAAATTTGAAATTGATTCTCTAGATTTATATGAGTGTGGAAATCTTTGAATCATTCCATTTCGATCAATGAGTCAAAAGTTATAAGGATTTTTTGTTTGCGGGCACTTATGGATTAACCACTCTAAAAAAAACTTTGAAGTCCATTATTTAATTCATTTTTCAATATTTTTGAAAAAAATAAAAAAAATTGGGTGTATATGATTTATTACAACATTACAATCTTTGGAATTGACATTTTTCAATTTCAAAAATAATTTATGAATAGTTTAGTGTTTTGAACCATTGGCTACTTCTTTCTACTTTCTATTTTTTTAATATATGTTGAACTATTCCAAATGATTTGAAATTTATTAGGCATGCAACCAACTTTCCTTGAAACATGAATCCTAAGAAGCACCACCAATTTGGGCATTTTTCCATGCAGAAGTGAGCTTGTGAAGTGCAGTTGCCTTGTTTTTTGCAGGGTTAAAAAAATGATGTATGTCAATTCAAACGCTAATATCTTGCAATCTACATAGTGAAAATTTCTGAAATTTTTTCCACATCTTTTTGAACTAGAATACTTCAAGATCCTATGGTTACATGTGTCCAGAAACGTTTTCCCCCCGATATTTGATACTAGTACTAAAAATGGAAATTTTGGAGCATTTTTGGTGAAAACATAGTCAAAGATTTTTAGAGGTTAGCTCATCGTCTTAAGAAAATAACTTGTAGGATTCATTTTTTAATACAATTTTTACAACTTAAGAGAAAAAAAAAATTCCACGTGGTTCATTTTGCTTCATAGAAGAATCTCACCATTGAGATTAGTGCATTTTGATTCCATCTTAGAAATATTAATAATTTAAATTTTTCTTCTATCTTGTACCTTTTTCTACTTAACGTTTTTTTAAAGTATAAGAATTTACTAGTGTGTCATGTGTCGCCACAACCAAAATAAATATAAAAGTTTTTTTTTTGAATTTTTGAATGTGTAATAAAACCTTCAAAATCAAAACCTTTTACACCAAAGGTTCAAACGCCACAAAATTGGTCTGAATAGAAAGCTCTACGCACCAAGAAGTGCAAAGGCTTTGTTTTGTGGCATTTAGACTTGCAACGCATAAATTCCGAATTTTCCAATGTAAAAAAAACAATTTGATTCAATTTTACCGATTATTAAAAACCTTTGAAATTCAATAATTTTCACACCAAAGGTCCAAATGGTACACAACAAAGTTTGTTCACCCCTCTTTGCAAAGATCTTTCGAGCACTACCAAAGAGTGCAAGCTACACGGTTTGTTAGATCTCATTGTAACAAACAAACAAACAAATAGAAGTTTTTTTGTATTTTTATTTCCCCCTAGACTCTCAACTCAATTCTTTGCCATAAAGATTTGAAGCTCAAAACTTTGTAGTGCAAAAAATTTGAGTTTAGAAGGTTAAAAGTTAAATAATCTAATACCACAATGTGCTAAAAAAACTTGTTTTTTTCACTTTAAATGAAAATATCTTGCAAACTCTGAGGTCAATATTTCTGAATTTTTTTCCACAAATTCTCATACTAGTTAGGTGCAAGATCCTTTGGTTAGATGCGCTGGAAAAAAAAATTCAAATTTTTTTACTCTTTACCATAGAAATGGCAGATTTGAATGTTTTTTTGCACAAAAAGAGGCCTTGGTCCTTTAGGGGTTATTTATTTATTTATAAACGCATGGACAGTTTCGTCTTGCGCTAGGCCTTGTATTTCTTCTTGCAGTAAAGGTAACACTTTATGTGTGTCAGACACAAACAAATAAAACATGCTTTTCTTATCCATTTATAAAGGGATCTTCAGGTAGTTGTGTGTCTGACTTTTAACTTTAATTGATCCTTTCTTTGTGACGTGGATAACAGTCCTTTCAGTTGCCCTGGCTTGGTCATTGCCTAAGTCCTTTTTGTCTCTAAAAGCATCTTTGCTATTTAAGTGCTGTAAGTCTAAATGTCACTAAGCTATGAAAATCTCAATTGTACAATCTTAGGACCGCTTCACACTACGGCACAAGGTCGAGAGTCCGTCGATTTCAGCCAATCAAATTTCAGAAACCCAAGAGTTTGGCCTCTCGACCCTTCACACGATGCGGCACAGCCCAAAGTCCATCGCCCTCAAAACTGCCTACATGGCAGCCAAATGCCTACATGGCGATGGAATTCGACGGACTCTCGATCAAAGTTTGGGTCGCCATTTTTTGGCGACCCAAACTCTGATCGAGAGTCTGTCAAATTTTCAAGAAAAAAAAAATTAGAAATATTAGAATTTGTCAAAATCTCTGCCGTTAGATTGTTTTGTTCTACCAGAATGATTGTTTTGGTAGTAGTAGGTTGGTTACTCCCTCCCTTTTGTTATTTTGTTATTTTGTTATTTTGACGCCAATGAGGTTTGAACCCTAGTCTCTTCTACAAAAAGCCATGAGTCTTAGCATTCAATGTACCTACTTCCCTTCAATGTCTAATCCCACCTTTTTATTTCATTTATATTCCTTCATATTCCTTGTTCAATGGTGAGGGCATGTGCTGTAATTTTTTTTCCAAGGTCATTTTTGACTCCTTTCTCATGTTTTTTTAACCAACCGCTTGAAAAAATTGTCACATGAGTAACAATTCACACAAAATTCAGAAATTGGATGGATTTTAATGTGGAGAGGAAGGATATAAATTTAAAAAATGGAGTAGGTTTGGACTTTGGGCTTGGACTTTGGCCTTTGGAGGCTTCACACTATGGCCGGCCAAAGGCTCCAACTTGGGCCTATTTATTGCCCATTTCCATGGACTCTCACCAAAGTTTGGACTCTCAATCCCACGGCCTCTCGACTTGGACGGCCATAGTGTGAAGCGACCCTTATAGTGACTGTGTGTTGTCCATGGCTGACTTTATACACGCACCATCCAAAGACAATTAGCTACATCCATGGTTCTTAATAATTTTCAATACTGTAGAACTGAACACAATTTAAGCAAATAGACTGTACACAAAGACAATTTGACTCAACAATTCCATAATTCATCCACACAGAAATTTGCAATCTCACAATATTTTGAATATACACAGCAAATTGCTCCACGCACACAAAATCAATTATTTCCAATCATTGGGCGTAAGTAATTCACACTAAAAATTTCCAATTGAGTTCAGAGGCAATTTGCTCTCAAAGCTGGCCCAATCTTTGGTGCTCAGTCCGGCAACTTTGCTTAACTCACATGAATCCAATCATTGGATTAAGTTAATCACACAATAAAAATTCTCCAATTGAGTTCAGAGGCAATTTGCTCTCAAAGCTGGCCCAATAATTGGTGCTCAGTCTGGCAAAATTTGCTTAACTCACACCCACACAAACACACATCCAATCACTGGATCAAGAAAACACACTCAATAAAGAACTACTTGCAATAAAGTCAAATTGCTGTAAAAGCTGGCCCCATCGCAAGTACTCAGCTAGCAACTATACAATGACAATTTGCTAAGTAGGTATATTGAATTGAAGAAACTCTGTGGTACATAAAACACAACAAATAGTCTAGCTATGAAAACCAAATGTGCTGTACAAGTAAAAATGGCAAATTGTCTGAGTATATCACTAGGCTAGAAGACAACCGTTCATGGAAAATTGCCAAGTCAATTTGCCTTGCTTCATATCTTTGAATACTATGTCCTTTAGAATCTGAAATGACAAATAGCTTCTAATCCTTTTTAAATGTGAACTTGGCGTAACAATTTGCCTCTATTCCCACTACACAAGGCAATTTGCAAAAATCAAAATTTTTTGACGACTCACAACCCATCACCGATCAAATAAGCAATTGTAGACATGATCTAGGGTAATGTTAGGCAAAACAAATATTTCCAAAGGTGCATTGATAGAAATGATGGAAATTGCAAAAAAACTGGTCATTTTATGTCTTGCAATGAAATTACTATGAATTTTGAAAGGCCGAAGTTGGGCTTGACCCATGATCAACATCTCAAGTCACCCAATTCCGATCATTCAAGAACTACTTTCCTGCTCATTGTTTCCTACTTTCTTGCTCACATATGTGTCATGAACTTATTAGTCAAAACCTTGAAAAAATCAAAAACACGCATTCCAAGGCAAAAATGGAAATCAATTCCAACCTTGGTTGGAAATACAACATCCTATTGATTGGTGATGGGGCGCTGGTTAGTAATGGGTCCCTCTACCATAGTAACATTATTAGGAGCACGCTACTTTTTGAGTGTAAATCATTGTAAAAAGTGACTTTTTAGGGCCTTCCACATTATAAATTATTGTAACCACTTTAGATGATGGAGATGAGCATACTAGATACAATACTGATCACTTCAAAAATTCATAACTGATTCAAGCTTTGTCCGAAAATTTAATTTCAATAACTTTCACTATTTCTCACACTTGCCTTTACGTGGAAAAAATTTGAAAAGCTTCAATAATGACATGAGGACAGACTCCAAATTATGACCATAATGGGTTGTTTTGCCTTAACTTAACTAAGTTCCACCTGAAACGGTCTGGCTGGGGTGAACTGCCTCTCTCGCTTGGCCCCTCAAGAAAAGTCTAAATTTTTTAATTTTCCATGCAAGATAAAATTTGCAGTTTGCAATTTTATTTTTGAATTCATATTTGCAATCAAAGGATCCAAATGAGCACCCCATTTTAACCCCTAAAGGACCAAGGCCTTTTTTCTGTGAAAAATCACTCAAAACTGCCATTTTTATAGCAAAGAGTAAAAAAAATTTGGAAATAGCTTTTTCTGCACATCTAACCATATGATCTTACACCTAACTAGTATGAGGATGTGTGGAAAAAAATTCAGAATTTTTGGACCCATAGACTACAAGATATCTGCATTTAAAGTGAAAAAACAAGTTTTGCAACACATTATTGGCCTAGATTATTTGACTTTGAACCTTCTTAACTTTAATTTTTTGCACTACGTATTTTTGAGCTTTAAATCTCTATGGTGGAAAATTGTGTTGAGAATCTAGGGGACAAATTTTTTTTTTTTTAAAACTTAATTTTTATCCTCTAAAAAATATTCAGTAGAAGTAGGTACAAGATCAAAGGAAAATCTAAATTATTAATATCTCTAAGATGGAATTAGAATGCACTAATCCCAATGGTGGGATTGTTCTAGCATTCAAACTAAACCACGTGAAACATTTTTCTTCTTAAAATTGTCAAAATTGCATTCATAAATGAATCCTACAAGTTATTTTTTCAAAAAGATGCTCTAATTGCCCAAAAAACAAGATTGTCCATAACTTTCTCATAACAAATCTACATGGAATGATTCAATGCTTTCCATGTAGACAAAAAATATGGACTATGAGAAAAAAAATCCAAAATAAAAAAATTCAAATTTTTGAAACTTTTTTATGCTGCCCCCTCTCCCCCCCTCTCCCATGTGTTGAGTTGTTTTGGGCATAACTTTTGTTCCCGGGTACCGATTGAAAAAAACATAATATTCCCATGAAGCTAATTAGTTTTTCAATCTTCAAAAAGAAATTCAAAAAATCAGGACCAAAATTGAGACTGTAGGTACATGCCCGAAATCTACCTTGTCCCCCGAAGGGACAAATGGTCCTTTAGGGGTTAAGTGGGGTGTTCAAGGTAGACTAATCATTAATCAAGCACAAAATAGGGGGCTTTTTCTATTTACTTGCACTCCTTGATTGATTTAGAGGCACCGAGCAAAGGGGCCAATTCACCTTGACCCTAAAATAGGCCACTTTACAAAACAAATCCCTATTTTGAAGGAAAATTGAATATACAGGGAGGATACCTGAAATGGTGAGCATTACAATTACAAGCATAAGGTGGAGTTGGAAACCATCTTAATTAGTGCTAAAACTAATTCATGCAATTTTAGGTGTAAAGTGGTTACCTTAAGTGAAGCAGAAGCAATTCCAATGATAGCACTTAACGTAAACGTATTACTATGAATGCCTTTTTGGCCTCGAGTAGAGCTAGTATTCCCAAGAGGTTCTTCATTCATGCTCATTATCCTTTCTAGAATGTTGGGATCCCTCTGTTTTAGAATATTTTGTTTTACAAAAAGGAAAGAATTTTCACATTTACTCAAATCTTTATCTCAAGGAAAATGCAATAATTTTTAATTTACCACATGGATTAAGTTTGGAACATTTGAAATCATGTATGGAATCAAAGATCCCTTATTAGCATCACTAGGTCCATATAAAATAGAACCTCCTTTACTCGACAGGTTCTGGACCGGTCTGACATACTGGATTACAAAGGTTCATTGGCTTAGAGCGGGTGAGATTTAGTTGCAACCTTTGTGTTGTGGCCCAGTCTGAGCCCAGCTGACATATTGGCTTCCAGAGGTTTTATTGGCTAAGAGAGGGTCTGGTAAGAGAGGTCTACTGTAATCAAAATTAAACATTATTGAATAGGGTACTAGGGGAGATTTGAGGGCAAAGAAGGGCCATTTCAAAGTTGTTTCCCTTGTTGTATCCCTGCAATGCTGTAAACTAGCCACTCCTGTCCCCAAGTACACAACTCTTGTATTATATGTAGGGGTCATCAACATTAAAACAGCCGAGAGGACGGCTTTTGTTAAAATCATATCAAATAAAAATGGCCAAAAAATTAGGTGAAGACCAAATTAAAAGAAAATGAAATGTAGAAAACGCTAAATTGCATACATTTTAGAAAAAAATTTACAATATATATGAAGAATTGAAACACCTATGCATAGTTTCTAAAAATGCATACAAAAACATTTCCCTCTTGTTAAAATTAAATATTTATTAAAAAGCCCCCAAAGTTGCCTAGCTTGGCCTATGATACATGTATTAAAAAAACTCATATAATTAGGTTTTTAATTCTATTATTGTCTTAAAAAATATTTGTTTCATGTACATAAGTAAGTTTTTGGATTTCTTGTTAAAAGGGATACAAGATTATTCTACATTAAAACAAATTATATTCCTTAAAATTGGATTAAAACACATTATAAGTGATTATAATCAGGGCCATATAATATGGGAGTTGCGTACTTGGGCTCCTGTCAAAAAGAAATTTGCAAAAAAAAATTAATTAATCAAATTAATTAATTAATTTTTTTGCCAAAAAAACATACTTTGAAAAAGCAAAAAAATAAAGAAGGAAAAACAAACAAACAAAAAAATTCAAAAAAAAGTTCCGACGTGGCACGGTTGCGACCACATCAGATTGTTGTTGTGGCAAGTTTCGGGACTCTGGGAACTCAAGACAACTTGCAATCTCTCCTAGCCCTCAAATTTCATCTAGTGGGTAGGTTTACAGATTTTTCCATGTGCTAGTAGGAAAAATAAATTACCCCCTTGTCCCACTAAAAAACTCCAAAAAATTTCCTCTTGAGGAATTGATTATATTTTTAGTAAAAGTGCCAAAAATCCATGCATTCAAGAACTAGTCATTCATCCTCAGATCTATGCAAAATCTTTAGTTTAGTCGTTGTTGTTTAGGCACCCCAAATCCATGTCAAAAGTATGATGTTTGAGCATAGTCTGTGAATGTCGTGAGCTCTATCATTTTAGAGGTGGTGGCAACAATGGGATTCTAGGAATATATTCTCCAACCTAAATATCCTCAATAAAAAATCTAGCCCATTTTATAAATAAATTTTCATACAGCCAAAGTAGTCACTAAACATGTCGTCAACACTATTGTTTAAAGAAGCAACAAGTACATGGTACCTTATGTAGGCAAGGCCAAGCCGGTTAGGCCAAAGGAATACTCCTAGATTGTTTCACCTGTTCCTACAAGGTCATTCAACACGACAAACACTCAGTCAACCTTTGAAATAAAAAATGGAGCTTTTTAGTGTGACAAAATTATGCTTGATGTAGAGTTATTTAGAAAGATAGAGGGAGTAAATATCTTGTGGTCAAATATATACTTCCAAAATTTTAAAGTAAATATCTCCACCAACTGCAAGTTCATTGTGCTTATAAACTTCAAAGTGTAAGCTTTATTAGCCCTTCTAAAACGTGAAGTATTGTCTATTGACATTTTTGGGAAACAAATCATATGTTCAATAGGTTACGCATTGTGGTCAATATGTTGGAAAACATACATAAAATAATTAGCAAAAAAACCTTGGATATTAATCTTTATGAAAATATAAATAATAAGGTGGTACTAAATTATAAAAAGACTAAACTACTAATACACTTTATAAGAAATTGAAAATTTTAATCCCAATGGTTAGAATGTTCTACTCTTTTCACATTCATCCAAACAATGCATCCATCCATAAAATGCATATAAATATTCCAAATTATAAAGTCAATAAAGCATGTCCATGTTCTGAAAAAAAAAAAAGTGGGCTACTCAGTCATTTAGGGGTTGATACATGAATTTTAAGTTAATATTGTGGATTTTGAAAGAATCTTGTGAAAATTGAGATTATTCAATCAATAATCATTTTAAGGAAAATAAATTTCAATCTTTGGTTTCAAATTTTATTGCAAATTATGAATTATTGTAGTACACAAAATAGTGAAAATATTTTCCTTTTACTAATTTCTTGACATTTGACACTATATAAATCTTTGTAGTAATTGTACAAGTATGCGTAGTTTTGAATTAGGCACTCTTGTAGTATTGTAATTGAGACTCATGAACTTTCTTGTGTACAAATACAAATACTTTTAGAAATACTTGTTGACTTTGATACCTTGTGAAGTAAATTTCTTGATGTAAAGCAACCTAATTGTTAATGTTTTACTTCCTAAGAAGCCCATATTGAGTCTCATGTTTTTTTAAGCAATTTTGAGGAGTTTTGGATTTTTCATTATTTTAACAATTATTTATTTAAACCAATGCATGCGATGTTCTTCGTTCAAGTTGATAATATAATAAAAATTTCCAATTAGATTATACTTTCTACAATACGATCAATCAAAGTCTACAACTTAAAATCATGACTTCTTAGAAAATAAAAGCAGGTTAAGGCAACCTAATATTGTTGTGTTGCTTAGAAGATCTAACCATATGGATATGATATATGAATCATAATCAATTAGAAATTTTGTTGAAAATCATCATCAATTTATTATTTGAAGTTTTTTTTATAATACATCTTCACAATTTTGAATATTTGAATTCTTCCTCGATTGATAAGGAGATACGGGCCAAATGTTCAAGTTATGATCAAAATATAAATGCAAGTATGTTCTAAGTATATAAAGTCCTTATTTATTTTTCTTCCATTTAGTTGTTTGAAGAAACTTGTGCACTCTCTTGCATATGAATTTTAAGGATTTTTAAAGCTTAGTTGTGTAAATATTTTATAGTTCAAACAAATCAAGTATGTTTCACTTCAAAAAGCAACATTCAAATATGATCTTTAAGAAACTTGAATAAATATGTGAGATAAAAAAAACCCACCCTGATTAGATCTTAATTCATTTCAAAATTGAAGAAAAAGAAAGAATTTCTTGTGAAAGTTAATACTATTTAATCATCAATTTCTTTTGTAAGGAAATCTTCAATTTTTTTATTAATGAATATTAGTAAGTATAGCAGCAGATTTGAAAGCATGAAATTAAATGATCTATGAATCACATTTTACAACATTTCTTAACAAAGCATCATTAAATCATTCCTCTAAGTTGAACTTTAGATAATTCATCTCTACAATTCTAGAAATTTGGACTAACTCTAGTTCCTAAAGTCTTAAATTAGCATTAACCCCTAAAGGTCTTTGACTATGCTTTCACCAAAAACGCTCCAAAACTGCCATTTCTAGTGCAAGTACCAAATTTTAGAAAAAAAACAGTTTTGGACAAATGCAACCGTAGGATCTTGTATCAAAATACTTTGGDAAGATGTGGAAAAAATTTCAGATTTTTTCACCATATGGATTGCAAGATATCTGCATTTAAAGTGACAAAAATCCTTTTTGGAGCCTTGCTAAAAACTGGCAGCTGCACTTCAAAAGGCCACATTTGTATGAAAAAATGTCCAAAATGGTGGTTATTCTTTGGATTCATTCTTTAGGTCAAGTTGGAAAAACTCTTGAAAATTTTCAATTTATTTAGAATTGTACAACATGTAGGAAAAAAATAGTAAGTTGAAAGAAGTAGAGAACGATTCAAAATACTAAATTGTTAACAATTTATTTAGGAAATTGAAAATTGCCAATCCCAATGGTTGAAATGTTGTAATAAACAATCCACACCCAATATTTTTATTTTTTTTCAAAATTATTGAAAAATGAGTTAAATAAAGGACTTCAAAGTTTTTTGGTCCTTTAGGGGTTAAATTTACAAAACAAATAATTGTACATCGTCATAAAGGAAAAACTCAAATCAAGGGTAATAGCTGGAAGTTATCAATTTAAATCAATCCTAAAGGTGATTTCCATGAGCCATTTTTTAAAACTTGAAGGTTCATGAACATGTTTTATCAAAAAACTGCAATTTCTAGTGCAAGGAGCTACAATGAAAAATATTATTGTTTTCCGTATCCAGCAATAGGATCTTGCATAAAACTTATATCAGAATGTCTAAAAAGTTTTTGTTTTTCTTTAGAAAATTCAATCGTGTAAGTTTTCAGATATTAGTATTCAAAGTGGAATTTTAGACTTTGAATCCTTTCAACTCAAATCTTTTGTATTATAGATTTTTTAAGGCTTAAATCTTTATGGTAGAGATTTGAGTTGACAATTTAGGAGAAAATCATAAAATTGATTTTCATCCTTTTAGAAAATTGTTATGTCACTACAAGAGAAAGAGGTGTTTTAAGTATAGTCCTAGAGATAAGATTTTAAGTAATGACCTTTAAGGAGTCTTTTAAGTAAGAATTTTACTTAAAAGACATGGGCATTTGGTAAATTTTTACTTAAAAGACTCCTTATTGGTCATTACTTAAAATCTTATGTCTAGGACTATACTTAAAACACCCCTTTCTCTTGTAGTGTGTAGAAATAGATACAAGATGGAAGAAAAAATCGAATCACTAATAATTCAAAAATTGAATTGGATCATGTCAATCCTAATGATGAGATTGTTGTAGCAAGTAATCTACACGTAATGAGCGTTTTATGTTTGAATTTTTTCTTAAACTTAGCTTATAAATATATTTATACAATACTTTTTCAAGAAATTGCCTTCTTTGCTGCAAAGCAAGACTCTCCATAATTTTCACATGACTAATCTAATTGAATCAAATAAAAGCTTTCTATGTAGACATGAATATAATTTGCAAGGAAACAAAAGTTGAAAATTAATTTGGAAGTTTTGATTTTTTTACTACTTTAAGTCAAGCAGTTTGAGCTTAGAAAGGCATAATTTTTCCCTAAATAGTGAATGAAGTAAAAATTACATTCCCCCAAAGMATTCACTTTTTCTTACTTCTAAAAGAAGTCTCAATTTTTTTTTGTAGAATTTGACATCATAGGAGCYTACCCAAAATTCTTACAACCTATTCCACAACTTTGAATTTTTGGAGGCTATTCCCCAAAGGATCAAGTGTTCAAATTTTTGAACAATGGATGTATACAAGTACATCCCAAGCACACAAAAAAAAATGGGCGCATTTTCATCCACCTATTTTTATGAAGATTCTTGTTTTAGTTCTTTAACAATTGTATGGTATAGTTTTTGAAGACTTTTCTTTGCACATTATATAATTCAAAGACGGAGTTAGGTCTAGCCTCACAATTTGTTCTATTTTAGTGCATCAATCAAAACAAATGCATCTTGATGTATTGATTGGATTGCAGCTATAAACACCTATTACAACCTCATTAACATAACATTGGCTTGTTGTGTGTATTGGGACGGGTACAATTGAGGTTGCTCCTTCAAACTAATTTTTCCATATTTGATAGTTATGGAACATGTTACTATCAAGCACAATGATTTTTTCCTAGATTTCTCTTGATAATAGACCTCAATACTTACAAATAGACATCGAAATGGGTTACAACACTTCTAAGTCTTTGTGTAGTGTCTCATGAGACACATGCACACATAGATATAGATTAGTCGAGCATTAAGGTACTATTGCCTAAGTTTTGACATGATATAAAGTAATGTGAGATTTAATTAGCAAAAAGTTAAGTGTTGAGGATTGTGAAGTCTTGTTTCAAGGGTGTTTTAGTGCAGTAACTACTTTGCAATAACTCTGCAAAGGAAAAAGATGAGCCCACGCATTACTTGCACACTTTTCAATTCCAAAGTTGAAGCTGCTGTTTTTTTTTCTTCCACAGCTCAATTTTGTACTGCCCAACAAGGAAGGGTTTGCGGGAAAAATGCGTCGACAAGGAGGGCAAAGCCCACATTCCTTGATGACGAGGACATTGCCTTAAGTAAACTACCGCATGAAATTAATCGACTAGAATGAACGATTAGGATGATAATTTGATGTCAGATGAAAAATCCGTGATGMCCGATTTCTAGGGGCAAAACTATAGAATTGAGCATTACATACAGGGCAATGCCAAAGGAGGAGGACATATCGTGATATAAAGGGCCAACAAGGAGGGTGGAGCCCAACAAAGAGGCACTTTAAATCGTGAAATGCCCGACGACAAGGGACATTGCCCGACGTTAATCATGACCAGGGAAATCAAAGTTGGATGAAACATGAAGGATGAAATAAAAATATTGGATGAAGAATCCGTAATGCTCAATTACGCAGGTTTTCCACTGTAATTGGGCATTACGACTCATTGCATAGCAAAACTCTCCCAAGAAATGAACGGGAGATTTCCTAGGAGTGGTTTACGGCCTGATTACGGTTTGTACAGAACCCGCCTAGGTAGGAAATAAACGGGCATTTTCCTGGGAGTGGTTTATGACATAAGCTTATGGTGTAATAATAGGCATGTTCTGCAAAACTTACAGACAATGGAAGTAAGTAAACGTACCGATTTTGACCTGAATAACTTGCAGACAATGGTCGGTTTCATCTGATTAGCCTTATGAAAAATATGGGCTACAGTACTGTAGAAGTTCATAAGGTAAACCAGCACACAGGTTATTGCCACCCCTCTAGGTTCTGCCCTGATGTACCCGTGGGGTACATTTCAGAGTTGGAAATGTACACCCCATGTACATACATGAAGCATGGTGCTAAATGGTTCTGGTTCACCTAGGAGGCTGAGTTTAGTCAGTCAATTGCTTGTGTCCTCACTTGCAATTTTCAATTTCTGTGAGCTAACTTTAAATAACTTAAGTTAAACCAGGCTTGGTCAAGACACTTACACTTACAATTCATTTCCTAAGAAAGATCTACCGCACAAGATCCAGGAAGTTTACAAAATGATGCTTCAGTCAAATTTGGAAGTATGGTAAGGGAGAGGCACTCAATGGTGTCCATGTACCTAATGCCGTCCCTTTCTAGGTCATGCATTCATTCTAGAAGGTATATGTAGCGGGACTGTAAACTGCTTACAGTCAGACCTCGATAAGTGTTAGGGGTTGGGAGCATACTTTTAGTTAACACTTAGACACTAGTAACACATAACACTTATAGAGGGTGATGCCGATGATTTGTAACACTTATAAAAAATAGCACTTAGAAGAATTAAAAAGGTAAATACATAACCTTTGTAGAAAAAATGGATGAAATTACGTAATATTGATTCATTATTCATCTAAGTCCATCGAAAGAATGAATCAATAGTACTTTGGCGAGTTTCTACTACACGCCAAGATTCTACTTCCTTTTCTAATGCTTTAATATTCCTAATAGATAACATGGTGTCATTAGGTCTTTGCTCCAAAAACTTCTTCACAGTTTGAAGAGCACTACCTACATCTTTAAAGCCTACAACCTCTTCTACCATATCGTGAGGATTAGCTTCATCAAGATCACTATCTTTGTGTTCATTACCTTGTTGTTGAGATGGAAGCATTTCAATAATTTCTTCATCAGTGGGCTGATAAGGGTTATTCAAATCAAACTCGAGCTCATAATTTAAATACTCTTGAACATTC
The DNA here is from genome assembly GCA_006891605.1 of Pleurozium schreberi. Classification (NCBI taxonomy): domain Eukaryota; kingdom Viridiplantae; phylum Streptophyta; class Bryopsida; order Hypnales; family Hylocomiaceae; genus Pleurozium; species Pleurozium schreberi. The sequence continues at coordinate 115,840 of VACF01002390.1, read as the reverse complement.
ATGTTAGGGGTCTCAGTCTYAGAGGATATCAAACTTACTGTACCTATCAGTTTGTTTCTAGAATGGACATCTAGAGTCACTTTGCAACTAGAAACTATTACTTTACCTCAAAATTATCTCCCCCCAAGCGATGGCTCTTACGAAATGCCTTTTTTTGGAAACTTATCACTTACCGAGGTAAAATTAACAAAGTCGGGAGCTCGACATTGCATAACACTTATCACATAACACTTACTAGTCTTAATTTTAAGGGAGCAGAAATCTCCATAACACATATAGAGTTTTAACACTTATCGAGGTAACACTTATCGAGGTCTGACTGTATTATTTTAGGTCAAAGAAATAAGCTATGTACTGCCTACCTGTATTTATAGTCTGAAATGATTATGCTCTATAGAATTTGACGACTTTGGGTACACGGACGCCATTGGGTGCCTCTCCCTTAGGAGCCCCCCATGGCGTCCGTGCACCCAATAGTGTTTGCGCACCTAATGGCGTCAGTTTCTATGAAGGGTATTGATTCTAAACCATAAATGTACATTGAATAGGGGTACTAAGGGGACCAAACAATTAAAGGGACTAAATGAGGGAAATTGTAGATGTTCGAAACATGATGTACAACCTCTAAACACTTCAGTTACTATTTGATGTACAACAAAGGTAGATACTTATATAGTGCGACATGTCAATTAATTAGTATGGGTCCCCTTAATACCCCTATTCAATATAGGTAGCTTATCATTTAGGTCAAAAAATAAGTTGTATACAGTCTATGTACATTTATCATCTGAGATGACTGCAGTAGAACCTCTTCTACATGGTCCTCTCTAAGCCAATAAACCTCTGTAAAATGATAGGCATGTGTGGTCCCAATTGTGGGATTAAAAAAATAGTATTGCACAGTAGCAATGAATGAGAGCTGGACTTTTGGATTTTAAAAAGTAGTATTGTATAATATCAATGATGCAGTGGTGGACCTACAACCTCTTTAAAAAGATAAGAAAGGGTATTGGTTTATTATTTATGCCTCAACTTTTGTTGCGCAGACCCTCTCTTATGCACTCAACTTCTCTAAAGTAGTCGTGTCAAGTGGTCCCGGCCCAACCAAGTAAAAGAGGTTCTATTGTATCATGCGTAGAAATTGACACCATTAAGTGCACGGACGCCATTGGGTGCTCCTACCTTACATCCTCTAAATGTAGCCAAATGAGGAGGGTCAATGGCTAAATCATGCTTTGGTAACGGTAATTTGCTAAGACCTCTATAATTTCACATTTTTTACCTTGCTTTTGAAGTACTTATCCAATGTCTAATTTTGAATTTCTTTGTACCTTCTCCATGTCCTTTGGGATGTGCTTCCAATGTGACAATTTTCAAGTTCTCATCATGTACCATTCAAAAAGTTAGTTATACAATTACTGTCCAATATACTGGGGTGCACTGTAGATGCCATAATTTACAACCACCAGTGCCTGTAAGGTAGACTGCTCTTAAAGCGACCATTTAAGGGCCGGTCCGCTTTTCTTGTAGGTTTCCGTAGACAAAAATATTTTTAGCTCATTTTTGAGAGAAAGAAAAAAGGATATGGAACTTAACCCAAGTGGTTTCATATTTTTCCAAGCACTTTTAAATTACATATGAATTTTCAAAGATTTGGGGCATAGGCACCTATTTGTGACCATATCTCTTTCAAAACCAGTCCACTTGCAACTTGTAAAGAGATGGGAGGAAATGAAAGACAATGATTGGCTCTTTCAATAAATAAAAATTTCTTGATTCACTCAATGGTGAATATGGTCCATTTAAGAATCACCTCTTATCCATTCTATAGCTATTTATAGGGGCGATTTCAAGAAGACGGTCGCTTTTAGAGCATACTACCTTAAGCATGTCAAAATTCACCCAACTTGGTTACGTTTGAATGGAACACGTTTTATACTACTATAGTAAATTGAATACTTTATTGTAGCTGTAAGAAATATAGCCTTTCAAAGAAAATGTCAAACCATCTTCACATTTGTCCCATTTTCTCAGTACACTAAAATTGGTAAATAGTGTTGGTTGATAATTAGTGTTGTTCCCTGTTTTTTACTCCAAACACTATTTTCCAATTTACATGTAAATAGTATTGGGGCACTTAATTCCCGCTGTCAAATTCTGGCCCTTCCGTGGAAACCTCAATTTTTTGCCTCCTGCCGTCAAACTCTGGCCCTTCCCTGGAAAACTTTGTTTTTGCCTTGCTTCTTTTCTGGTGACCACCTTCAAGAGCTTGTGGAGGGAGGTGAAGACTTGAAGAGCTTGCGTGAGGAGGTGGAGGCTTAAAAAGCTTGTAAAAGGAATGGAGAGCTCTCCAATCACTTCTTCTCCATTCTCCAACACGGGGGAAAGAGGGGGGGGGGGGATATACTCCGTGGTTTCTAGCTGAATCCTATCTCTCCTGATTCCTGCCTTGAATTCAAATGCTCTTGGTTTATTGTTAATAATTTTTTCTTGAGGTATGCGATTGAACATTGGATGACACCACTGGATTTGTCTTTCTCTCCTCTATTTCCTCTGAAAAATTGTTTTTTTTTGTCGCCATTGTTTTTTACAGCCACATTTTTACTTTTCTTTTATTTCAACCATGGAGCGCCCCGCACTTGTTGCAATTCCTCCCAATGCCCCTCCACGCCGTCTTCAACAAGTTTCCAGCCTTGCCACTCATCCATCTATCACTTCTTGGATTTTGTTCCCATCTAATACTAAATGCACTCTCGTAAAAATGTTGAAATGACCAAATTTTGCTATAGAGCTAAAATAGTGTTAGAATGGGTAATAATGTTCTAACACTAACATTGCAAATCACAATAAGTGTTAGTGTTGACAATTAGTGTTGCCAACACTATTTACCAATTTCAGTGTAGTGAAACAACATCCCTGTCATGTGAACAATAACGATAAGGTGGAAGTACCCAAATCCGTCAATATAAGCAATTCAACATAGTTGGAGGCACTTTGTCCTAGAAATAGTATTCTTTAGTTTTAGCGATTGAACATTATGAATATTAAAAAAAAAATAGATTATTCGGGTATCGTATGTAATTTCTATGATTTTTCAAAGGGTAGGATGCCTAGACCATTGAATTTGTCCCATGACTCCCATAGGTGGACCTAAATCTAAAATCTACTAAAATTAGTAGTTAGAAAATCAAAGTTAAGTATGAGTCCTTCAAATGTGTCAACCAATGAGATTTAAGCATTTGGAGGACACATTCACAGACTAAAGGACCAACGCCTTTTTTCTGTGAAAAAACACTCAATAATGCCATGTCTAAAGCAAAGAGTAAAAAAATCAATTCTTTTTTTTTTTTTTTTTTTTTTTGCAAATATAACTTTTGGATCTTACACCTAACTAGTATGCAGATGTGTAGAAAAAATTTCAGACTTTTTGACCGCCCACATTGCAAGATATTTAAAGTGAAAATAAAGGGTTTTGCAGCATGTTGAAGGACTAGATTGTTTTGACTTCGAACTGTCTTAACTTTACTTTTTTGCACTACAAAGTTTTGTGCTTTCAATCTTTCTAGTGGAGAATTGATTTGAGAATTTAGGGGAAAAAAAAACTTAAAAGAAAACTCAATTTTTATTCTTTAGAAAATTGCTATATAGAAGTAGGTACAAGATAGAAGGAAAATCTTAATTATTAATATCTCTCAGGTAGAATTAAAATGCAGTAATCTCAGGGGTGAGATTGTTTCAGCAAGCAACTAAACCATGTGGAACTTTTTTTTCTTAAAATTGTAAAAATTGCATTAAAAAATTAACCCTTCAATTTTTTTTTTCTTGAGAACTTGCTCCAATTGCCTGAAAAGCAAGATTGTCCACAACTTTCTCATAACAAAGCCAAATGGAATGAATCAATGCTTTTCATGTAGACAAAAATATAAACTATGAGAATTTAAAAAAATAAATAAAATTAAAATTTTTGAAATTTTTTTGCTGCCCCCTCTTCCGGTCTTCCCCCTTCTCCCTTGAGTTGTTGGAAACACTAATTACAAAGCAAAGCACTAAATGTCTACAACCTGGTTAACCCCTAAAGGTCATTGACTATGCTTTCACCAAAACCTCTCCAAAATTGCCGTTTCTAGTACAAGTACCAAATTTTAGAATAAAAACATTTTTGGATACATGTATTCATAGGATCTTGTAGTAAACTACTTTGGACAGATGTGGCAAAAATTTCAGATTTTTCCACAATGTGGATTGCAAGATATTTGCGTTTAAAGTGACAAAAATCCTTTCTTTATCCTTACGAAAATCCAGGTAGCTACACTTTAAAAGGCCACAATTGCATGAAAAAATGTCCAAAATGGTTGTAAATCTCTGGCTTCATTCTTCATGTCAAGTTGGCCACACTATTTAAAGTTTTCAATTCATTTGGAATTGTACAACATGTAGGAAAAAAATAGTAAATAGAAAGAAGTAGAGAATGATTTAAAATACTAAATTGTTAACAATTTACTTATGAATTTGAAAAATGCCAATCCCAATGGTTGCAATGCTGTAATAAACAATCTACACCCAATGTCTTTACTTTTTATAAAATTATTGAAAAATGAGTTAAATAAAGAACTTCAAAGTTTATTTTAGCGTAGAGATTCTAGCATTGCCCGCTAACAAAAACTCTTCAAAACTTTTGACTCCTTGATCAAAATGGAGTAGTTCAAAGCTTTCCATGATTATACAAATCTAGAAAACCAATTTCAAATTTTTAATTCTGAAAAAAGTCATTTTTTCAGATCTACCTGAACTGACCGGAGACCAAAGAAAAGTACATATCTTGCAATAGCTTTTTGACCATGTAGTTCAAAGTCATGAAAATTGTTAGGCCTTTAATCCCTAAAGTTCTTTGACTATGTTCTCACCAAAAATGCTTCAAAATTGCCATTTCTAGTAAAAGTACCAAATTTTTGAAAAATACCATTTTTTGACACATGTGACTGTAGGATCTTGTAGTACTCTAGTTTGGGAATATGTGGAAAAAATTTCAGAAATTTCCACCATGTAGATTACAAAATATTAGCATTTGAAGTGGCAAAAACCCTTTATTTGGCCCTGCAAAAAACCGGGAAGCTGCACTTCACAAGGTCAGATCATTTTGAAAAAATGTCCAAAATGGTTTTACTTCTTTGGATTCATTCTTGAGGGAAAGTTGGCTACATACATGAAAATGTTTAGATCATTTGGAATTGTACAACATATAGGAAAAAATAGTAAGTAGAAAGACGTAGAGAATGATTCAAAGCACTAAATTGTTAATAAATTAGTTATAGAATTAAAAAACTCCAATCTGAATGGTTGAATTCTTGTAATAAACAATTTACATCGAATAGCATTATTCTTTTTCACAAATATTGAAATTTCAATAAAATAAAGCAAAGTTTTTTTTGGTGTAGGGATTCCATAATAGCCCGCAAACTAAAAAGCCTCATAACTTTCATCTCAACTATTGAAATGCAATGATTCAAAGCTTTCTGAGATTATCTAAATTTGAAGAACAAATTTCAAATTTTTATTTCTTGAAACAATGATTTTTTCAGATCTGCTCGAACTACCCAGGTTGAGAAACAAACATGTTATGCAATAACTTTTGACTCATATTTGTGCATATGAAAGATATTCCTTGTCCCGACATTCTGTTAAAATTTCAGCCCTAAATATGCAAATCTCCGGTCACACGTATCTGCCCAAAATTTCTATGTTGCCAAAAAACGCATGTTGGTCCTTTAGGGATAAAGCTACTCTTTGGACACTAATGTTGTGTGGAAATTTCAAAGAAAAAAACTAAAAACTCCATTTGTAGTAAGGTGCCCAAAATCGCTATATTGCCCAAAACTGCAGTTCGGTCCATTAGGGGTTAATGTTACCAACACTCAATATCAACATAGACACTATTTGTCAACCATTGGATAAATCATTTTTACAAGACTACATTTCTTGGTACATATTATTTCATGAAATTGCAATGAAGAAATTATGAATTAAGGGGTGGTGTACACAACTTTAAATGCAAGCCACTTGAACTTTCAAGTGGGTGTGGTAAAAGTCCAAGTAATACTATTAGTAACATAACACTAAATAGTACTATTATTAGTGTAGTGAAGGAGAGGTTCGTTGAGAGGTTCGTTCGGATTTCACTGGTGAAGAGGATGAGGATGACCGACGGTGACGATGAATTAAGGCACCGACGTTCATTTGGGTTTCGTCCTCCGTCATCATCGGGCCGTTGGCTTGAGTTTTCGATCTCATCTTTTCGTTACTGTTCCCAATCTCGTCCGTTAATTCCGTTCTTTTGCAATTTGGAATCAGTCAATGATGCTGATCCTTTTTTTTTTTTTTTTTTTTTTTGAAACAATGATGCTGATCCTTTTGGCAAGCTTGATCCTTTTGCCTGCAGTTAATGCATTTTTGAATTTTGTACAATTTTGCAAATATCTTCGACGGGACATACTATTGGGCTGGGGTAAACTGACCCCCTCGCTCCGCCACTCAGGAAAATCCTGAATTTTTTATTTATTTTCCACGCATGATAGAATTTGCAAATTCTGAATTCATATTTGCGAACAGAGGCTCCAAATTAGCTATTGGAGATGTACATGATAAATTTAATCAAGACTCCAATAGGGGGGCTTTTTATTTTACTTGCACCCGTGGAATTACTTGGAGTGGCTGAGCAAGGAGGCGTCTCCATCATGGCCTATTATTTGCTTTGAATAACATCTCATTGCTCATAAAACAAAGAAAACTAGTGAAAACTGACCCTCTTATTGTCCCTTTTCAATCCATGGAGACAACACTTGAATTCTTTTATCTACCACATATGATGAAATTTGCAAATTCTGAATTCATTTTTGCAATTAAGGTAGAACCACCTATAACCAACCAAATAAGGAATTCGGACGAATCTTGAAGCAATGGAATGCAAGGTAAATATTTTTAGAGGTGTGTTGATAAAAATAATGAGGATTGCAAAAACTTTGGTAATTTTATCGCATGCATTGAAATTTCTATGAATTTTGAAAGGCAAAAAGTGCTCCGGACCCATAGCCAATCTCTAAACTCTTCCAATTCGGATCATTCAAAAAACTAATTTTCCACTCACTCCTTCCTACTTTTTTTTGTACTACTTTGGAACATGTATCATGAACTTTTAGTCCCAACTTTTAGCAAATGGAAAAAAACCATTCTAGCCTCGGTTGGAAATAAGTCAATCTATGGTTGGCTATAGTGTAGGGCACTGGTTGATAATGGGTGGTTCTACCTTAGAGGTCCCAAATTAGCTACGCGATGTGGCAAAACACAAAATTGACGAGGCATGAAATAAGGGGCAATTTTTACATTTAGCTTCTGACAGGGGCAATAGGAAGGCCGGGTCAGGTTGCCCTGGCCCATAAAGAAAGGGTTATTTATCTTTCGAATATTAATAAAGTAGGTTATTGCAAGTGATTCCTAACTGAGATTTTCGAAGTGCCATGTGGCATGTTGCCAATACCTGATTGAGATTGCTCCGAAATTTCCACGTGGCACCTAGAGTTTCCAGCTCTGTMCCTCCTATCTGTTCGTTTGGGGCTGGGGTCACCTTAAATGTGGACCCAGTCAATGATGTTTTTAGTAGTTGGGAACGTCAGTTGGGTTGGGGATAACTGCAACTGAAGCAGCCTGCGTCAGTTTGGATAATTACTGAATTTTCGAAAGGGTTAANGGGCACCCTAAACCACACTCTAGTAAATTTGCCTTGATTCTAGCACCAAAATCTAAAAAAATCAGAGCCCACCAATCACAATTAAGCATGGCAAGTTACCTTTGGAGACAATTTATGGGAACTCTAGTAACAGTTATGGGTACAATGACGGTTATGGGTGCTGCTACCTTAGTGAGTGAGTAAGTTACAAAACTCATCCTCAGCCACACCAGAATCCTAAATTAAGAAAACTGAACCTACACTAAATAGTGGAATTAGGTTTCCCCTCACTAATTTCTTGATACTCCACACTGTATAAATATTTATTGTTATTGTACAAGAATACACTACTTTTGCATTAGTTATAGGTTTAATTAGGACTCATGAACCTTCATGTGTAAAATTGGAAGTATTTTTAGAAATATTTGTTGACTTTGATGGCTTGTAGAGTAATTTTTGGGGGGTAAGAGCAGCCCCATAGCTACACGGTCAACCAACATTGTAAACATTCTTGGCCATTGATCTTTTGTGTGAGAAGAAAATCAGTGGTCCAGACCATTTAAAGTGTTAGTTGGCCGTGTAGCCATGGGGCTGCTCTAAGGCAATCTAATTGTGAAGGCAACCTAATTTCACTATTTAGTGTACACTAAACAATGGAATTAGGTTGCCTTAACAATTAGGTTGCTTGACGTAAAGAAAGTTACTTTACAAGCCATCAAATTCAACAAATAGTACTACAAATACTTCATTTTGTACACATGGAAGTTCATGCTGGAGTTCCCCAATATCTGATTCGAAAGTAGTGCATTCTTGTGCAGTAACAATAAATATTTGTATAGTGCGGAATGTCGAGAAGTTACTAGTGTAACCTAATTTCACTATTTTGTGTAAGTGGTAATGTTACTTTAGCCTACTCCGTCAGAAAATTCCCAACCGTCACCCACCCTCATCCCTGTCGCGGGCGACTGACTGCAGGACATTCGTCATCGCCGTGCTCGCCGCGCACGCGAGCAGATCCCGCCAGTGCGAAGGAGCGCGACCTTTTCCGGCAATCTGATCGGKAACCTCGCGCCGCAGCCTCGGAATCGTGTACACAAGACAGCCTACCGGACGGGGCCCAGGCAGGCAGGAGCTCCTAGATCTGGGACCACGCGGCAACCAATCCCACAGTCAATCGGAGACGAACGCAACAGTCCGTCGGAAATGAATAGAACGCAAGCAATCCTTACGACTGACTTCAATCGAAAATGAAAGCAACTGTTCCGCTGCAATTCGAAAATGAACGGAAGCAAGCCCTTATTCATTCGAAAATGAACACAACAATCCCTCAAGGTAATCGAAAATGGAAGCACCATAATTCAAAAATGGATGCAACAGTCCCTCAGTTACTCGAAATTGAACGCTAGCTACCCAATACTCTGTAGCTACCGGTAGCTTCTGTTGCACTCACCTTCGGCCCCTGCCTTGACTCCTCGTCATCGTGCGAGCTTTTTTTCCGCTTTTGCTTATCCTTCTGCTGGCATTTCCGACACCCCCTTGGACTCGTCAGCAATCCCCTGCTCCTTCCTCGACCCCACCTGAACTAATAGCCTGAAAAAGCGTATATAATCGCATCGGTCATGCCGATGATCAATCGTGTGTCAGGCATTCTGCGACCTTGCTCGCACGTTCTCACTGGTCGCGTGTTTGATTATTCTCTGAGGACGTCGCTTTTGCAAGTTATGTTAGCGGCCGATTCAGTTGTCTGAGAGCGTTTCTAAGCCGAAGTTAGAGAATTTGAAGTCAGGGTTCGGGGGGAGCTACCTTGGCAAGCTTGTGAAAGTCGCGTGCCTGATATTCGGAGAGCCTGTTCAGTGATCTAGCTTGTCAGGCTTGTTATGGTCGAGAGTTTGTGACGAGGTTCAGAGTTATTGCCACTTCGTATAGAGAATTTATAGTTGCATAGTTCATAGTTGCAGTGATATATGATCTAGCGTGTGCAAGCCGCGGGTTTGAGAGTGTTTTACAATTTTCTGAGTGGTCCCTCGACTGAATTTTAGAGTGATTCAAGGTGAAAGGTGGGAGATTTTTCTGAGGGTTGGACAGAGCGGTCCAGTAAACTTCGTTACAGTAAAGTGAAAGACTGGAGATAGAGTAGAGAGAGAGAGCGAAAATTGGTGTGTGGGGGGTTACTGAATTTGTTCGGAACTTGGTCCTCTATATTCTGGGGATCTTGTTCGGTGTCGCAGTGGTGGTGCGCGGGGAGCTTCTGAYTCATCGCGATGGTGGTTCGTGTGTCCATGGCGACGTTGACACTGTGGGTAGTTGTAGTGGTCAGTTGTTGCCTTTCTATGCCGGACGCGACGTCGGCGTTGGGGCAAGGCCAGCGAGTGACATCCGTCTACGACTTTCCTGACGGGCGCGGCTTCGTAGCCAATCTGGAGGTCATTGAGCAAACGGAACTATTTGGACCCGACTTGAAGGAGCTCAGCATGACTGTCAGGTTCGAATTTCCTTTCTTCTCTTCCGTAGAGCTAGTCTARAATTTGACTCGATTTCCTTCAACTGATTTCAAGTCAATGATTGTTGGTCCAATCTTGRAGGCAAATTCATACTCTTCAGGACTCTGCACAATCGCTGGAGCATCGCTTGTACCCTCACTTGAGAGCAATTCACTGTGCCTTTTGAATTCTGGATTTAGCAAAGATTGATACAGAACTCTATTGAATTTACTAGAGAAACTTGCGAGGCAGTTCGAAGCTCCTTACTGAAGGAGCGTTCCCCCTGTCTTGTAGCTCACGTTTCCTGTAGAGATTGTTCAACTCGATTCTAGAATTGCTCGTTTCCCAGTCAAGGTGACCAAATGTTCCGAAAATGAGTGGGACTCTTGTACTAAAAAATTGTAAACTCAAGTAGCATTCTTTGTGACCTATTCTTCGAGGCGCTAGTAGCGACAGTCCCACGAACGCCAGCACACCGGTAATCCGCTAGTTTCAGAAACGCTATCACACYCATTCATCCATCGACWCTGGTCAAATTCTAACGCTTTTCTCTGTCGTCTGCTGCAGAATAGAAGGCCAGTTCCGTGTGAACGTCCAGATCTCCGACCGCACGACCTCCCGCTGGGCAGTCCCCCACTCTCTCATCCCTCGCAACGAGCCCGTCTCCACCAACAACCTCCGCTTCGCGTTACCTCAGGAGCCTCTCCTTACTCTCTCCTACACCACCAACCCCTTCGGCTTCGCCATCACGCGCATGGCCAACAATGAGGTTCTCTTCAACTCCACGCCCAGCGTCACCACCTCCCTGGAAGGCACCGAGGAGACAACTTCCTTCAACTCCATGGTGTTCAAGGACCAGTACCTGGAGATTTCGACTCACTTGCCGAGCACGGCCACGTTGTATGGACTCGGGGAGAGCACTCGACCCGAAGGCTTGGCGCTCACGAAGGGGAAAACGTACACGCTCTGGGCGACGGACATCGGCGCCATGAACACGAACGTGGACTTGTATGGCGCCTACCCGTATTATATGGATGTGCGAGAGGGAGGACTCACGCACGGCGTGTTGCTGATGAATAGCAATGGCATGGATATCAATTACGGAGGGGATTTTTTGACGTGGCATGTGATTGGGGGGTCGTTTGAGTTTTACTTCTTTGCGGGACCGTCGCCGATGGATGTGGTGGATCAGTTCACGGAGCTCGTGGGAAGRCCYGCGCCMATGCCWTACTGGTCTTTCGGTAAGTCCGACTACTTTCATTTGCTAATTGGCTTCCAGATTCTTGGTTCATCAGTACATCACAAGAGTAATTTCCTTTGTTAGTTGCCGTGTACTCAGTACTTTGTAGCACTTTGATGTGTGTATGATGATAGGTGTACTGCTAGAAAAAAATTGTTGCGGATGTGGATGGTGAGCTACKTCGGAACTGAAAGAATACAGWGATAAAATCTGCAATTCTTTTTTCSAATGCTGGGTGTCTATTTACTGGTGTGGATCRGTTTAATTGACAGAAAAWAAAKAAATTTKAACTGACTGTTTTGTTGTGGTGGTGAACAGGTTTTCATCAGTGCAGATGGGGCTACAAGAACGTRTCGGAACTCAAGTACGTGGTGGACAATTACAAGAAGGCGAAGATTCCTCTGGACACCATGTGGAACGACATCGACTACATGGAGAAGTACTTGGATTTCACCACGGACRCGGTGAACTACCCGGAGGACGAGCTCAAGAGCTTCGTGGAGGAGCTTCACGCCCACGGACAACACTATGTGCTGATTCTCGACCCAGGTATGSAAACTCTGTAATAGAGAATTTTAGGGTTTGGGAGCTTGGGGTGGTGGTAACCAGTGCTTCATATTTTCTCTTCTGAACGAACCCCAAATGGAACATCTGCTTTTTGGACCTTTGTTACGGTGTATTTTTGCTATGGACTCTGCTCATCATAAGATTTCACTCMAAATGAGCGTAAAATCATCCTAAATTCAGAAATTTCTCCCCTTAATGAACTTTAATGTAATTCTTGAGAGTCCAAGTTTCTTGGTTATGAAAAATCAGTTCCTTCAATCCAAATGCATAATCTGCAATCAAAGACTTCCGATGAACCAACCAAGATTTTCATAGTATATTCATCACCAAAATTGCTGACATGGGCGAATGGCGAAGTTTCAAGAAATAGTCACGTTTCGGGATACCAGTTCTAGTTGTCACAGGAGAATTCCGAAGTGTCCATCTTAATAAAAAGAAGCCATAATCAATGTCTAGTGATAACAAACTAGGATACTCTAGGAATGAATACAATACGACATTGGTCCAGATTCCGGAGAGACAAAAGAACATTTGTCGAATTTCCGCAGTGGATTTCTCCTGTTTGTTAAATTTCTCAKCTATTGATATCAATGCAGTGCTTTGGTACTGGCATCATTTTAAGAATTACGAGCAGTTGGTTCTAAYAGTGATCTTAATTGGCGAATTCAGGAATCAGCACTGCGTACGAGAACTACGGCTCTCTACAGCGCGGCCTGGAGCAGGATGTGTTCCTCAAGGACGAGCAGAAGGAGAATTACCTGGCGCAAGTCTGGCCTGGCCCAGTGTACTTCCCTGACTTTCTGAACCCCAAGACGAAGTCCTGGTGGACCAACGAAGTCTCCACTTTCCACCAAAAGGTCCCGTTCGACGGGCTCTGGATCGACATGAACGAAGTCTCCAACTTCTGCAGCGGCACGCGGTGCAAGTTCAACGGCGTCGTCTACCCCAACCACAACGAATGCTACTTGGAGTGCCAGAAACCCGAGTCGAAGTGGGACGACCCGCCGTACCCGATCGTGAGACAGGGGGCATACGAACACATCGGGGACAAGACGGTGGCCATGCGGGCCACGCACTTCGACGGGACGACGGAGTATAATGCGCATAACTTGTATGGGTTGTCGGAGTCGATTGCGACGAATGAAGCGCTCAAAGTGACGCATAAGAAGAGGCCATTCATTCTTTCACGGTATGTGTGTTCGAAACTGACAAAAACTGGCTCGAAAAGGGCAGCATTTTGAATTTCCATGCACCTGATTCGAGCGAGCCTTGCTTACAACGTCCATTTCGTTAAAYAGACGCTAWTCCAATCCTTTCGCCAGTCTCACGACGCGCGGCCTGAAACATAAATCCATACCTGTCCTAGTTTGTGGCCTGAATTTAGACCTAAGTTTAGAAACTACATTTCACTATTGTTGGTGCCAGAGTCGCCGAAAATGAACGAAATGGACGACTTCTAAGTCCCCTAGCCTCCTTTTATTCATTGTATAACATGATACAATTGCCCAAAGTGTTTTTTGTTTCAGTAGATGTTGTGATTGATCATTCCGGAGTTYAGGCATCCTGATTTTCTCTTTGGGTGTCCCGAAGTCCTGGAATTTGGTAAGGCATACGATGAGTCATTGAATTCTCTAGACAGGTTATTGTTGTTGTTGTTGTAACCGAGAGCTGATCATCAAGAACCAATCTGTCTGTGCAGATCCACCTTCGTCAGCTCCGGCGCGCACACAGCCCACTGGACGGGCGACAACGCGGCCTCTTTCAAGGACCTGGAGTACTCCATCGCCGGCATGCTCAACACGGGCATGATGGGTCTCCCAATGATCGGTGCCGACATCTGCGGCTTCGCCGACAACACCACCCCTGAGCTTTGCAACCGCTGGATGCAGCTGGGCGCCTTCTACCCCTTCGCCCGCAACCACAACACTCTGGGCGCCACTCCCCAGGAGCCTTACGTCTGGCCGCAAGTCGCCTCTTCTGCACGTTCCGCTCTCAACCTCCGCTACCGTCTTCTCCCCCACTTCTACACTCTCATGTTCGAGGCTCACAACCGCGGCGCCCCCATCGCCCGGCCACTCTTCTTCTCTTTCCCAGAAGACCCCAAGACATTGACTGTTAGCAGGCAGTTCTCACTTGGAACAGGACTCATGGTCACACCAGTCTACCTCCCCAACGTCACCACGGTCTCGGGGTACTTCCCCAAAGGCACATGGTACAACCTCTTCGACGGATTCGCGACGAAAGTGGAGAGCGAAGGGGAACTTGTGGAGCTTGACGCGGATTTGGATTCTATCAATGTGCATGTACACGAAGGGACCGTGCTACCGATGCAGGAAAGCAAACTGACGTCGGCGGAAGTGATGAAGACGCCGTTCACGCTCGTGGTGGCGTTTCCAAGTGGAAGAAGCGCAGGGTATGCGCGTGGGAAGCTGTTTCTGGACAATGGAGATGACGTCGAGATGGTGATCAGGAAAGGCAGRTCGACTTTCGTCAGATTCGTCGGGCGGCAGGCGGAAGCAAGCGGCATGTTGACGTCGAAAGTTGTGAGTGGGGATTACGCGATCCAGGAAGGGTTGAAAGTACAAACGGTGGTGATTCTTGGGGCAAATAACAAGCCGAGTGAGATTACGATCAATGGCGAACCTGTGGATGTGGATATAGCGTTTGACGAGACGGTGCCCTCGATCACCATTTCGGGGTTGGACTTGCCGGTAGGGAAAGATTTTGAGATTCAATGGAGCACGCCGGCTTCCTCGCATTCCAGTATCTAGAGGATTCAAAACACCAACTGCCAGGAGACCGTGCATGCTTACAACGACAACCTGGTTTTGATTTCCACCTCGGTATAGCAACTGCAACAACTGCAAAAAAAATTACTGTTTTAAGTACTAGAATGACATACTATTGTTGGTTCCAATGTGCTTATAACAAACATGAGCCGTATAACATCTCTTGAATGCCATTCCAAGTTTTAGATCTACCTTAGAATGCATGCTTTGGATTGAGCTGGAGGTGTAATTGACAGTTTTAGGATTGATCAAGGTTTCGACAATTTTGGTAGGACATGAGGTCCTGGCTTGAGTAGCCAGGGCACTACGTAGTTCCTGAAATTCTTTACCTAAGGGATCATGCTGGAGAGCGCCAGTTACTTGATTACTTAGAGTAGCGGCAGATTCAAGGCTTGGTTGAGGAGAAGTGGTGGGCGTTACAGTAGTATGTATATAGGGAGCTCCGATCCGGTCCCTGAGATTTGTACTATAATTAATATCAATTTGATACAATGGATTTACCAATTCATGGTGTTGATTTGACTATCTAGAATCCTGACTTTTATTGGGATTAGTAGCTTTGCTTGTGCAGTGTGGAAATGTGCTAGAGCTTAGTCTTTGTTCTCTCACTACAAGTACAATTTTTAACGAGTAAAATTTTCAACGCTGGTTTGGACTTTTGTGAATGAAGAGTTTGCTGGGGCCTTGGGAGTTCAACTAGCCATGTCTTGGGGACAAGGGAAGCCAGGCTTGACTACCCTTGTTGCCTCCTCTTAGAGATAGATTGTTCACTCACTCCAATAGTTGTGGACTTTTATGTTAAGAGCTTTTWGTTTGATTCACTCTCTCTTTGATTTTGTTGGAAGAAAAGCTTAYAAATTTMAGTYTGTMTTTGGATTAACAAGGTTGTAATTAATTTAACYCCTRAATGCTCTTAGCCCTTTTTGAGCTTCTTRGACTTTGCTCTAATCTAAGGGTATGTACACACTYGGCCTTAGGATCTTGAAYTTGTTGMTRAAAGATAATAGTGGAGGAATAAAATTAGGGTCTCTGTTTTGGTGGATTGGTATTTYGTTGAACATGTTGGAAAATTATAGACAATGACCGCTAATGCTAGAAAACACTGCCATTCACACGTAGTTTTTGTTTTTAATTTTTTTGRGTTCCACAACAAGTTGTCCAGACAATTCCAGTGTACCTACCCCTTTGCTCGGTTTCAATAGAATTGAGAATGTAAGATTGCCTTTAGAAGATTAGGACAATTAATCACTTTGAATTGGTCTCATTACATTACATTTTTGTTCTTTGAATTGAAAGTGAGCTTTCCAGTAGGGCTTCTACATGTGGAGGTCTCTTTCTTTTGGATTTTGTTGCAGACAGTTGTGAAGAATGATGGCAGTGTAATTGTTGGAGTGCATTCGCTTCCCACTTCCTGTGAGTCCATTGCGCTTGTGTAATATCCATTTTGTATAGAGCAATGCCCAAGGAGGAGGGCGTTTTCGCAATATAAAGGGCCAATGAGTGAGGGCGGAGCTTGACAAGGAGGTGCTTTATATCTCAAAATGCCCAACTGCGAGGGACATTGCCCGACGTAAATCACAAGCAGGAAAATCGAAGTTGGATGAAACACTCAGGATGAAATAACAAAATTGGATGAAGAATCCGCATTGCTTGATTACGCATGTTTGCTGACGTAATCGGGCATTATGGCTGCATAACCCTCCAAGGAAATCGCCTGTTCATTTCCTTGGAGGGGTTAATGTATGAGAATGGAGCTTGCACCATGGGTTTTACTACTATGACTGCAGAATATTGAAGATTTTGTACTTGTCTAAGATTCTGAAGTATTTGCTGAGCAAAAGCTACAAACAATGAAAAGCAGTCATAAGACACTGTCGGTGAAGACAACAAAGTAACAATAATGGGATAATAATGAAACAATAACAAAGAGTAAAAAATGATCAAACAAGTCCTCCATTWTGAGTAACTGAAGTAATCAATCAATAATAGCATGGACGTCATATTATTGCAATGTAATTACCCCTGTAGCACAAATTAATTCTTGGGTTGTAGCCACATCAACATTTGTGGCATACTTAGTAAGGTCCTTCACTGTAAATCATCACAAAAGACATCTTCTCTTGTCAACTAGAGTACCACAACTTCATTAACAAATTGAATGTTGCAGACTAAGCAAACACTGATAGTGATAGTGGGAAGAGGGACATGGAAAAACGGTCGTCTTTAGATGTACTCCAAGAAGATGATAGTGATAGTGAGATGAAGGATCGAGGTGCTGCATTAACATGAAAAATATATATGAAAATTAACATACTTGTTTGTAACAACATCAACATAAAAGATATATATGAAAATTAACATACTTGTTTGTCACAAACATCAACATAAAAAAAAAATATAATTATGAAAATTTGTTGTTTGAATGATCATATGTTGAACCATGAGAAGCACAACACAACTGCACAAGTACGTACTTACAGTGCAAGTACATACACTAGCAATGCGTAATGCGGAGGCAGGGAGGATTTGGTCAATCTTTTCATGTTCCAACAACTTACGGTTTGTCATACTAGTCTTTATCCAAACCGCACGGCTCTTTGCTAATCGTCCATTTCAAGTCCCATAAACTAAAACCAGTTGCAAATCTCTCAAATAATTGTTCCTTCAAGGTTCCAGTCTTATGTAGGAAGCAACAAGAAACACCACAATACTGAAAAATCATTACTACAAGTTGCTCCTAACCGCAGCTCTTATTTCGTGCCAAGTAGGCAACCACATCCAATAGCAACCAATAGGCTTACTATTGCAAAGGCACGCAAGTAAGAACAATTTTGTTTTTCATTCTCTTTCAAACCCACCTCCTTACGTATGTACCTTAGCCGTTGAAGGACGGGCCGGTGGCCGTGGGAATCATGCATTTTTGATACTGTGTGACATCATCACGTTTGAAAAGCCAAATATATTCATTGGAAGTCAAAGTACTAGAAAAGATCTTCCCTTTCTACTCCTAATACCTAGGATGAAAAGTTGCGATTATGTCCTACACTAAGGACACAAAATGTCCGCCACGGCATTCAAGGGTTAACCAAAAGGTAGAAGTCTTGATAAATGTATGGAATTGGAATTGTACAATCTTAAACTAGATGTATTATAGATCATTTAGGTGGCTTGACACTACAAGAAAAACGTGTCCTATGCAACCCATTGAAGTATGACTGGGTGTCCTAAACAATTGAAAAATGACTGCAACTCTATAATTGCACCGGCAGCCCAAGGTGATTAAGGCAGTAGTCATTGTGCAGTCATTTCTTAGTGGCGTGGATGAGAGGCAAGGTTGGGAGATGGCCAGGAGAGTTCATCCGGCAGTTTTCAGTTAGTGAAGAATTCGATGTAGTGACGTAGACATGATGACATGTCAATGCAACTGGACGCAGTTGTGAACGAGTTGGGTAGTAATTGGGTCTCTACTGTGTGCGTTCTAATAAATGACTAGAATATTACTAGACGTATATCTTCAATTCCCTTTGTAAGAACTCTTTCACTACTATAGAATAACTGGATACGTGTCACATGTCAAACTGTCATTCGTGCATTGAAGATAACTAAAGAATGACTGGACTCGTGTCGGCCTTGCATTGGTCAATCCAACTCCTTCACTACTATAGAATGACTGGATACGTGTCAGCCTTGCATCTGTCAATTCAACTCCTCCACAACTACAGATTGACTACAGAATGACTCACGCAAAAGTCCACGTCAGCAGTGGTCGAACAAATTTTTCAAAAAATGGGCAACTGCCCAACCTTCCCAAAAAAATTCTCTAAGCTTCATGGATGTACATCCATCTCCAAAATTTGTTGGTGATATAAAATCCCTAGTCATTGTCCTAAATGACTCGTCCACAATGACTACTGCTCTTTAAAAATGAATACAGTCATAGATGTCCTAAATGACTGAAAACACAGTCATTTATGCAGTCATAAAACGTTGAAATTCTTGTAGTGTGATCAAAAGAGTTGGAAGACTTGAATTCACTTTCACAAAACAGTCAATTCAAGTCTTTCAACCTTTTTGTACATGTCAAATCCAAATCTTAGAATGAAAAAAATATGACTGAGGTTGAAGGACATAACATGTAGAAGAGCATTATCAATGCACATACAATATGTAGACGTTGCAAATCAAATTTTGTTGAGCCAACGTAAAAAGATTCTAATATGCTTTAAATTTGGTGCAAGTTTTAAAAGTTGTTGCGCTCTAATCGAGACTCAGCATTCATATACTAAAAATGAGCTTTTTGAAGGGCTTCTTTGTTGTGTTTTTCATTTGCATTTCTTTTTAAGGGAAGGAGACTGGATTGCATCCAACTTGGAAGGTTATCAAATAGTGGTCGCTATGTGGTATTTTGCAATTGTTGAGCAATCAATATCGCATTAACTATTTAAGGACGCGGCCCCCATGATCAAGGGTGTCACCAAAATTCTTGGATCAATAGGTACATTCTTTTTTTCTATAGTTAATAATGAAATCATCTATTAAACCACTCTAATCTGCAGCGTCGTTATAGAATTAACACATAGCAGCGATGACGCTCTAAACATGACCGATTTACACTTCTCAATATCTCCTCTACATTTTTTTTAAGGAGTTTCCAATGAATGCGTTTCCCCCTCCCCAAAGGTCTTGTATATCTGAAGCTCATCTCTATGAGCCTCTAACACTAAAAATCAAGATTTGTAATGGATACCCTTCGGCAAAACATTTAATAGATAAACATAAACAATTATTTTCAAAGATCATTTCTAAAAATAGGCTTAAAAAGAGTATTCATCTAATATATAAATAAAAACAATAATAACAATAATAAGATTTTGGTAAGATTTTATTTGACTCCAAATTTTGTCAATAGAAAAATATGGTGCTTTAGGAAATTAGGAATTAGTGGGATTTATTGTTGATATTTTTAAACATTAGACCAAGCATTAGACAAACATACTTGACATTTTCATCTTTCAACCTTTATACTATTCAACTTGCATATGTTGTAATCTAATAAATTAACATTTGACTTGTGTTCTAAAGTTGGCATGAGTATTAGTAACTATGTCCTGGCATCTCAAATTATACTAACAAGCACTAGTAAAAAAATTATTGCTTTTCAAAAATTGAAAACATACATTGAAAAGTTTTATGCCTGGCCATTTTGACTTTTTTAACCCCTCAGTATTCCAACTCCTCAAATATGGCCTCTCCAAATTGAAAGATTTCTTTATTTGACTATTATAATTTTTTCAACAATACAGTCAAAAGATATGTTTCTTTCCAACCTTCTAGCTCCAGACTTGTCTCCACAACCAATCGGTATAGTTAATTTATGTGAATCTCTTTTTAGATGATAGTTTGATTGCAATGAACTAAGAAGGGTCTGTATTTTAGTAAACATGAGGGAGGCACTCAACATAATCTCTCACAAACAAAACATATCTCTCACATGTAACAAACCTTGACATATAAGGTAGAGAGTTCAAGGCTTGGATGTCAAAACAAGTGTTAGATAAATGTTGTTGCTTTAGATGAAAGTAGCAACAACCATCCAAAAATAGTAAAAACTTGGATGAATGCCTAATTTATTTTAATTATATATTAAAACCATCCAATTTTAATATATTATTTTTGAATTGTTTAACTATATTTTACACCTTAATTAATTAATATGCAAAAGAATGCCAAAGCTAATAGGAAACCATAGTACCTCAAGATGTACCACCTTTTAATGCTTAGTCTATTAGATTAGGAGTATTACATCAATGATCAAATTATATTCAATTAATCCTAAAAGGTGATAGTAATCAACCTACTATAGTGTAATGAAACGTGATAGTTAGAAGATAACTTTGATAACAACCCGAGTTAATGTTGACAAGATAATACAATAGTTGTAAGACTATCTATGATAACCACAAAGAGAGCTGAGAAGTAGTGGCTAAATCTAGAGCTTTTGAGGCGAAACGGCTTTTGGCTTCATAAAGATTCAAATAAAGATATTTATTTTTGCAAGTTTTCTTGCATTTTCCTTGCAACGTGAATTGATTTAGAACCTAGCAAAAAGACAAGAAGCATCAAGTGACTAAGGTGATTACATTATTAGAGAATAAAAAACATTGTTTTTTCAATGTATATTTTGATGTATTTCATTCATTTCATGTAGCTCCAATGGTAATTTCTCAATATATTCATTATCCTCTTTTAGTGGTCAAGTCTTAAAACCTTTATATAAACTAAACATACAAACAAAAAACATTTAATCATATTGATAGGCTCGAGTAGTTAGGCTGATTATATCGTTATGAAGAATATTTTTTTAATGCTTGCATGAATTATTTGGCACTAAGCATTTGGGATTTTGTAGATCAAGCTAACTTGAACTGGAGACCTTTATGTTTACTCAAAACATTGTCTTACAATTGTCTGAGTGCAAGAATGTCTAAATCAAAGTTTAGTATTTGAAAAACTCCATGATAATATTTAATTGCACATTTGTCACTTGTGGTTTATAACCTTCTATTTTTGATAATTTTAAGTTAGGCATACTACAAAGAGTTAGGAGAGCTTGATATTTGTACAAGTTCTTTTACCCAAATTCCAAAAAACTTAGTTATATTGATTTAATAATAACAAAGTATATTCATAATAGATATAGGCTCAAATGTAACAACTTGATCTTCTATTGGTATGAATTAAAAACTAACCCAATTCTAAACTAGATGTGAGGTATAGTACTTCAACCTACTTTTGAGATTACTCTAAAATAAATGATTTCTAGAATATCCCATAATTATGGTAGTTACATGTGATGATGGCATATTTAGAAACTAAACTAACCTTGAGATTTATTTTAGAGTAGGTGAATAAATCACGTTACTATCTTTAAAGTGTAATAAACCTATTCTAGAAAAACATTGTCTTCTTTTCAAACTAAGGTTTTGCAACCTCTGTCTTATTATAATGTTGAATTACTTGAATATGATCAAATAAATGCAGAACCTTTTTATTCAACCAAAATCAACCATCCTCGATACTTAACTCTCATATTATATGGCCTTATTATAATCACTTATACCATAATGCATTTTAAGACCAATCTCAAAAGAAATGATTTGTTTTAACCTAAAAAATTCTTGTAGATTTTTTAACAAGGAATCCACAATTGTAATTGTACACATGAAATAAATTATTTTTTGAGGACAATAATACCATTAAAACCCTAATTATATGAGTTTTCCCGAATACATATATCATGAAATAAGCTATCCAGCTTTGAGGGC
Organism: Pleurozium schreberi; assembly: GCA_006891605.1. Classification (NCBI taxonomy): domain Eukaryota; kingdom Viridiplantae; phylum Streptophyta; class Bryopsida; order Hypnales; family Hylocomiaceae; genus Pleurozium; species Pleurozium schreberi. The sequence goes on along the minus strand of VACF01002390.1, from coordinate 93,719 downwards.
TTTTTAATAAGATTTTTTTTTTATTAGAATAAAACATTGCAAATGAGTTTTTATTTTTATTGAAGGAAACTTCTTGTATGAATTTTTAGAAACTATGCATAGGTGTTCCAATTCTTCATAACATTTTGTGTTTTTTCTAATATGTATCCAACCAAGAATTTTCTACATTTTAAAAAAAAAAAATTTGGCCTTTACCTAATTGTTGGTATTTTTAATTTGGTGTAATTTATGAAAGCCATCTTCTAAGCCTTTCTAATGATAATGAACTCTTCATATAATATAAGAATTGTGTACGTGAAATATAAACTTTTGGATTGATCTAAAAGCTTTCAATGTTGAATTGATTAGTATAGTCTTATAAATAGCCAATAAGATGATGGCGTGGTCATCTTCAAGTGTCAATAAGGGCTTGCTCTCATCTAACTCATAATATTCTTGGTTCACCAAATGAATTTTTTTTAGTTTTGTCATGCYTAATTTAAAGTATACCTTGATTGATATCCAATTTTAATAATGTAACATCTTTGAACACGTGCGTTCTTACAAAAAGAATCTAGATTTTCTAACATCATGTTAAATTCAACAAAGAACGCTTTGTCAAAATTTATATAACTATATTACATTACTCAATTCATTCAAGCATTCTTTTGTGATTGTCAAACCATAAAAATATAAATAAAAAATAGTTTGGTAAAATAAACAGTGGATAAGGTGAAAAGCCTTAGTTCTCTAGAATATTTTAGAAGAGACAAACACAAAATTTCATAGAACAAGTTTATCAACTTTTGTTAACTTTCATCATGTTAAATTCAACACACAACGCTTCGTCAAAATTTATATTACTATATTACATTACTCAATTCATTCAAGCATTCTTTTCTGATTGTCAAACCATAAAAACATTGGTAAGAAACAATTTCGTAAAATAAACAGTGGATAAGGTGCAAAGCTTAGGTTCTCTAGAATATTTTGGAAGGGACAAACACAAAATTTCATAGAACAAGTTTATCAACTTTTGTTAAGGTAAGACAACCTATTGTGGTCAAAATTTGGAGTTTGGCCTCAGACTACTGTTGAAGTTTTTCAAATTTTTCCCCACTTAAAGACAAGTGTGAGAAACAACAAGTGCAATTGATTTTATATTTTTTGATAAAGTATGAATTTGCTAGGAATTTTTGAAGTGTTTAGCTTTCCATGGCCCAACTGGGTCTCTAGACCACCCCATAGCCAACAAAATCTTAATCCATGATGGTAATCTCACTACCTAATGCAATCACAACAGTTTGTAACATGGAATGCCTAAAATGTCAATCCATGTAATGAATTTCACATTGAAAAGTTGGAAGTGCCTTATGTGGTCACTAATCACTCCATCACTATCAATCATGTAAGACATTTATTATGGCCCAAATCTCACAAAACTAAAAAAACCACAATGGGTCCACTTCATAGGTGACCACAATGGAAGAAATAATGGCAATGGGCTATCTTACCTTAACTTTGAACCAAAAGAAGGAAATTGAGCATTGACAAAATCTACATCATGAAAGGTTGAGTAGGTACCTCACTAATAAAGTGTGCAAGGGCTATCAAGACATAGTCTAGCTGTTTGTTTGTTTTGTACACTGCATAGGGGTATTAAGGGGATCCATACTAATTAATCAACATCTCACATTATATGAGTATCTACCTTTGTTGTACATCAATAATTATTGAAGTGTCCTACGGTTGTACACCAAGTTCCAAACATCTACAATTTTTCACAATAAGTCCTTTGAATTATTGGACCCCTTAAAACCCCTATTCAGTGTTGATATCACTCTTTTTTTTCAATTGGAATGGAGAAAATTGTGTACCGGTAGAACGCATAGTTGGGCACATTCAGGGGTTAGGCCCCACTCAGGGTTTTGAATGGAAACTGACCTTATCCCATATCGATTGTCGACGCGCAGACAGATCCAGACTATAGAAACAGGCACAGAAGAGCATCTAAACCATGTCTTTGAATAAACCCAAAGACTGCACCAAAGTAAAGATATACTATTCCACGGGGGATGACACTTGGACCCAACCGGCATCCCATATGCCGGATACAACACCCTACAGTCTGACGTGGAATATACCTTCTATCTGGTTTTAGGGTTAGGGTTTTGCAGGATGGCCGCAACTGTCACCCACCGTGCAGCTTGTTAGGAGCCGAAGCCATCTTCATTTGTGTGCCCATGAGGATGCATTTCCTGTGCACGGATTTTAGGCACCTGTTTTGGGCTTGTATGTCTTTGGTCGGGTTTGTGTTTTATCTGTGATTTTTTGAATTCATGCCGTTCTCAAGCTTTTGAAAAGTTTTCTTCCGCAAGGCTTCTCCTGTTAGTGGTCCTTGATATGCTGATTCTTTGATACTTGTTTTGGAAGTRCACTTTCTTCAGCATCATATAAAATACCACTCATGGCGAATGAGTACCATGAGTGTATGAGAATGGTGCCAGAATGATCTGAGATAACTTTCCCTTCTAGCTTTTGGTTTCGACTTTAGCTWCAAGATACACAGTCTCAAATAACCATACTTAAGTTCGAATTGTGATGAGAAACATCATTTTCCAACACTTGGACTGACCTCTGTGATGTGAAACATGCTGCGTTCTTTCTGAATTCGAATACGTCTTATGTTTCATGTTCACCTCGTGATCGTGTGATGAGAAAATAACGTATACCAATGGATCCTTCTTACATGGTTTTGGACCATGAATGCTAGAGAAAGTTATCTGACGATCATAAGTTTCAAACAGGTTGTTGATTTTGCTTTCTGCTGATGATCAAACAAACTTTCGTTCTACCTATTGCTACATGCAGTGCGGAAAGACATTTGTATATTGAACTGAAGAAAGACGGGATTTCGTTTGCATTTGGTTTGTTTGCATTGTTTSCTTGAGATTTCTTCAAGGTTTGCACATCCCAGCACTAGGTGCCGATTCATGACACCCATGTCACTATTTAGTTGCAAAGAGTAACCATTTCCACATGCCTCCTGGAGGTGAAGTGCATTGTATCTATCAATGAACGTCACACTTCGCTTTGGCACATCTCTGTCTACGGATGATTTGTCTTCCTTTTGAAACATGGGCAACGAGTACTATGTTTTCTTTGGATTTCGGGTACTTTCTCGAAGATATCTTGGACATTGTCTTCAGCAAAAAGCTTAAGAAAGGCTATGAAACCCTAGATCGGAGGCCAAAATATTCACTTGAATTGAAAGAACTTAACAATTTCTGAATGGGTCGCCTACCCCAAGTCCTGTGTTGTGCGAGCCGTGTTTCCGCCACTTCCGTTTTAACGTAATAGCACCTAAGAGAGACTTTTTCTAGTCTCACTGCCTGAAAGGTCGAATGACAAAGGAAACTCTTTTTTAGTCTCCTTGGTTCAATGTTCAAATGATACAAAAATTTGATGAAGGTAATTGTGAACTCAGAAATGTGACACAAGTGACTGAAAGGTAAAACTTTGCAAATTTTACATATTTCTAAACATGCGAAAGTTTATTTAAAACCATAGGAATATGAAATGTCTCCACAGTAGAACCTCCCCAAGAGCATCTGCTTAAAACCATAGGAACATGAAATGTCTCCACAGTAGAACCTCCCTAAGAGCATCTGCAGTCGAACTGGGAAAAGGCCCATAATCGGCACTGTACAGAGGGGTTAGGCATTTCTAATTGCGACTTGCGAGGACAATATATCGTGCCCATGAAATTTACCGCAGGGGAAAATGCAGGAAATTTTTATTTTTTGGATTTATTTTTGCAATTTCTAAATTCGGATTTGCAATTAGAGACCCCAAATTAGCTACACTGAATAGTGAAATTAGGTTGCCCCTCACTAATTTCTCGACATGCCACACTATATAAATATTTATTGCTAATGTACAAAAATATCCTATTTTTAAATTAGTAATTGGTGTATTTGGAACTCATGAACTTCCATGTGCACAAATAGAAGTATTTGTAGAAATATTTTTTGACTTTGATGGCTTTTACAGTCACTTTCTTCGAGGAAGGCAACCTAATTGTAAAGACAACCTAATTTCACTATTTAGACTACACTAAATAGTGAAATTAGGTTGCCTTTACAATTAGGTTGCCTTACCCAAAGAAAGTTACTCTATTAGCCATCAAAGTCAACAGATATTTCTACAGATACTTCCAATTCTACACATGGAGGTCCACGAGTCCCAACTACACCAATAACTAATCCAAAAATAGTGCATTCTTGTACATGTAAAGTAAATATTTATATAGTATGGAATGTCGAGAAATTAGTGAGGGGCAACCTAATTTCACTATTCAGTGTAGGTGATGGCTAGGGGGCTTGTATTTACTTTTACCCTCAAACATGATCATGCGGGGCCCATTTCATGGGTACGATTTAGTGTCCTGCTTTCTAATTAAAAACTGGCTCTAGTTAAAAACTCTAGTGCAACCGGGAAGGGGCCCTCCACTTCCACGGCCTCAATATGACACCACTCGTTATCGGCAAATTTGCAAAATGTGAGGGGCCCGCGAGTTGGCTCGGTGTAGGAATAATCAATGTTGTCAACACTTTTAAAACATCGGTATGTGTGTTAATCAATGCAATCCTTCCCTTGTTTTTATGAAAAGCCTTTTTATATTGAAGATTCTTTTCTTTCTTTCTTTTTATAACACAAAAAAGTCCATTTGACATTTGGATTGACGGCTTTGCATTGGGTCATTTTGTCCAAAAAATAAACCGGTACTATGCAGACCATGTGTGGAATGGCCTTTCATTTGCCATTGTAGAGCTTGTATGCCATTGCTACATTGCCCTAACACAATAAGATTGGGACCGGTCTGACATATTAGATTAGAGAGGTTACTGCATTAGGGAGGGACATGATCTTCATATGTGGTTCATATTGTTAAGCCAAGACTAGTAATTAATGTTCTCTAACAAAATTTTATTAAGTTAGAAAGGATTGAGTTAGGGAGGTTCTACTATATCATTAACCCTTGAATGATTGGACCCTAGTGATTGTGAAAATCATCCATTTTGATATTTGGGAATCATTGGTTTGAAAAATCCAAAAGCACTCATTGGAAATTAAAGAACTATAGAAGATTTCCACGAGGATGAATAGTCGCATTTTTGTCGTGTACACAAAGATTCTTTGTCATCCATTGAACACAAAACATCCGCCTTGATGTTTAAAACACCCTTCACTTCTCATCTCATTGCTCTAGAAAATATGTAGATTTTTTTCTTTTTTCTTTTCACAAATGAAGCAAGTGAGTACTGAATAGTGTGTAATAAAGACATAGATGGTTGAGGCCCACTTTGCAATGAAGAGACCGAGCATGTCAACTTCCATGTTAAAGTGGATGCTTAGGCATTATTGAAGGATAATATGTTATTTGTATATGATGGTAATCACAAACTCCAATTCTAGATGAATTACATTGAAAGGTTGCATAATTCACAGCAATCTAGACATAGAATCTCTATAGAATCTCTTGTGCTTCACAACAATAAAAAGATTAATACAGTGCTTAAGGTAGCAACACCCATAATCGTCAAAATAAGCAATTCAGCAAAGTTGGAGGCACTTTTTTCTACAGAAAATATTTTTTCTAGATTAGCAATTGAAAATCATGAATTTTCAAAAAACAAATAGAATTTTTGGATAAGGCATCTAATTTCTATGAATTTTCAAAGTAGACCTTCCTAGGGCACCCTAAACCACATTTTAGTAAATCTGCCTTGATTCTAGCACCAAAATCTAAAAAAAATCAGAGGCCACCAATCACAATTAAGCATGGCAAGGTACCTTTGGAGACAATTTAACCCCTAAAGTTCCTTGACTATGTTCTCACCAAAAATGCTTCAAAACTGCCATTTCTAGTACAAGTACCAAATTTTTGAAAAATATCATTTTTTGACACATGTAACCGTATGATCTTGTAGTACTCTAGTTTGAGAATATGTGGATTCAAGGTTTCAAGTAGATCACCTGCAAAAAAAGGCTTTGTAAGGAGCTCTTTGTCTTTATTGTAGTTTGTGAAGGATGCAACTCTCCATGGCAACCTCCCATTGCCATAGTGGCTTTGAGTCACCCCTAGCTCTTACTCAAGAAGTCCATTATGGACCCTTTTATTTGAGGTCGCATGAAATTTTCTAGCCCAAGCTCCTTGTCCTTGCCACCAAATCCCTAACACTGCTCCTCTCCCCTAAGGAATGCATCTAGCAAGCTCAAAACTAAGAAGGTGGTAGAAGATGATTTTGTACTGACATCCCTCCGAATTTACTTCAATGACAAGCGGCCAACAATTGGTCACTTCCATAGTCACTTGTTGAACTTCTTCAAATCAATATGTGTGTGTTGAAGAAACAAATTTAGGACCTCTACCAAAAAAACATTTGCTCTTTCATAACTTTTGCATACAATATCCAAATATCATGTTCTTTGGTGCATTGGAACCTCTTTTCACTTGCCAACATGAAAAGACAAAATATCACCAGTTGGATAATAGTGATTAAACACACTAGCAAAAATATACCAAAAAGTGGTTACTTTTAGGGGGTGCCAAACTTAATGGTTGCACTTCACAAATTTTGACACAATTAATCACCTTTAATTAGCCTTTATTCAAAATTTATGTCATACAGTGATGATGGATAACCTTTATAGTAGGAGCACCCAAATGCGTCCCCGCACTTAATATTGTCAGTTTTTATGTAAGGTTTTGATTTTAGAACATAAATATAGGTAGACTCTAGATAGCTTATCATTTAGGTAAAAAAAAAGCTATCTACAGTCTATGTACATTCATCATCTAAAATGACAATTATGTGTAGAAACTAACGCCATTAGGTGCACGGACGCCATAGGGTGCTCCTACCTAATCACAACCAATCAATTACATCATAATATGACTTCTATACCAACTCACATAATTGTTGTTTTTTGTTTATTTTTTAACAAATGGGAAACCCATTGCGCTTCCATACTACACTGAATAGAGGTATTATGAGGACCAAACAATTAACCACTCATTGCCAAACAAAACCAAAACAGTCCTCATATAGTCTGGAAGTAGCATTGAAAGTGTTATACCTTTTGCATCCAATGTCCAAATTCAATGAAACTTGTTAAGAACGTTGCACACATTGTCTAGTTTGTGTGGTAAAAATTTTAGACCACTTCGAGAAGTATTAATTTTTAGAAAGTCATTTGAAGTTCACAGGTTCAATTTGATCGAGTTCACCAAACTGCATTCTAATGGCTGCAGCTTTTGGGGCTTGTATCATTTTCATCCAATATTTGTTTTCTATGAAATATATTGGAATATGTTCCTTTTATTGTGAATTTTTTTCATGTCAATCCAAGTTGTTTTGAATGTTTGGGAGCAAAATGAAGTTCAAAATCCACATATTTTAGGATTACAATGAACTCTGGCTACTTATTTTTTCTTCGTACAGTGTTTGTTTCCAATCATTTTTTTTGGAAAATTTGCACATACTAGTCTAGTTTGTGTGGTCAAAGTTTCAACAAGTTATGAGTGATAAAAATAATTTTAATAGAAGGAAGTGCAACCATAGATGTGTATTTTACAACGTTTTTCACTGTTTTTTTTGTCATTTTTGACCTATAGACACAATGAGTCAATTGAATGATATTTAGTTCCACCAATGTATTTATATGATGGTTTTGAATCACTTTATGGTCAATTTTTTTTAATTGAATAGATTCATAAATCAAATTTCACCTCCAAATGTGTTTTTAGGAAAATTTCAGCATCTTTTTTCAACACTAAAATCGATTATAATCTTGCAATCTATGTGACCAAATGATTTCACATTTCATTTATATCATCTACAACATGCAAACTATATGTATACTTGTATAGTTGGGGTTTCATATGTTATTGACATTTAGACTTAAATCACATGAAAAACAAGGATGCTTTTAGACGCATTTAGGCCTTAGGCAATGAGGGGTTAACCCCTAAATGCCCAAGGCCTCTTTTGAGCTTCTCAGAATTTGCTTTAAATTGAACAAAAAAACAACATTTTGATAGGTTGAGGCGATTCTTTTTGAATTATAAGAGTACAATTTTAAACTAGACATGTTAGAGATCATGTAGGAAAAAAAAACACAACATGATCACTTATGAATTGAAAGATTATAATGTTTGACCATGAGGGTGTTAAAACTGCAAAAGTAATTTGAAGTCTTTCAATCCTCTTTTTACATGCCAAATCCAAATACATATGAGGTTAACCCCTAAAAGCCCAAGGCCTTTTTGGATTCAATAACATCATTGCTTTGGAAGTGCTATAGATCTAGATGTCAATAGGGTATAAAGATCTCAATTGTACAATCTTGTAGTATACATGTTGTAGATGAGGTTAATCAAATTTGGAGTCATTTGGCTACATGGATTGGAAGATTAGAATGTTTTAGTGTACGAGAAGAATGCTGAAATTTTCCTAACAACACATTTGGAGGTGAAATTTGATTTCTAAACCTACTCAAATGAAAGAAAAATTCAATCTAGAAAATGCTTCAAACCAATATACATACACATTTGGTGAAACTAAATATCATTCAATTGATTCATTGTGTTTACAAAATGGATTTGAAATGTAAAAAAATAGTTGCAAAAAACACATCTATGGCTAAACCGACTTCTACTAAATTGCTTCTCAATCACTGTATACTCTTAAATTGCTATGAAAGTTTAGCCACACAAAATAGAATAGTATGCACACCTTTTCCAAATTTTTTTATTGGAAACCAACATTGTATGAAGAAGAAACAAGTTGCCGAAGTTCTTTGTAATCCAAAGATGTTTGGATTTAGAAATTTGAATTGCTCCCAAACACTCAAAACAACTTGGATCAACATGAAAATTTCACCACAATGCATGGACAACCCCAATCAATTTATGGCTCCTTAAAATCTACTCTACAGTTTTTTTTTAAATGAGTTACTAATGTGATTTTTCCTCCAAGATCTAAGGTAAAACCCTCCATTGTGGTTAGAATTTCAAGTCTACCCTCAGCCATTGCTCAAATTTTCAAATTTCTTCCCATGTAAAGACAAGTGTAAGAAATAGTGAGAGCAATCAAAATTATATTTTTTAGACAAAGTATGAATTAGTTATGAATTTTTGAAGTTATCTACCCAAAAAAGTCAATAGGATACTTAATAAACAACAAAAATTGTATCCAATATGGTCATCTTAATCATCTAAAGTGGTCACAATAATTTCTAATGTGAAAGGCCCTCAAAAGACACTTCCTATAATGATCTACACTCACAAAGTAGGGTGCTCCTAATGAGGTCACTATTCACTAATCACTCCATGTGATTAGTGAATAAGGTAAGAGAGCCCATTCTGGTCAGAATTTGGAGTTTGGCCTCAGGCTACTGTTGAAATTTTTCAATTTTTCCCCACTTGAACACAAGTGTGAGAAATAGTGAGAGCAATTGAAATCATATTTTTTCGATAAAGTATGAAGTTGTTACGAATTTATGAAGTGTTTAGTTCTGTATGGCCCAACAGGGTCTATAAACCACCCCATAGCCAACAAAATCTAAACCCACGATGGTCATCTCACTACCTAATGCAATCACAATATTTTCTAACATGGAATGATTAAAAAATCAAACTTTGTAATGAATTTCACACTGAAAAGTTGGAAATGCCTTATGTGATCACTATCCACTCCATCACTATCATGTAAGACATTGATTGTGGCCAGGATCTCACAAAACTAAAAAACCCACAATGGGGCCACTTCATAGGTGACCACTATGGAAGAAATAACTGCAATGGGCTGTCTTACTTTAGTCAGGTAAGACATTGATTATGGTCTGGAAAGTGTAATGGGGTCATTAGATGTCCACTATGGGTCATCTGAACACAATGGGATGTTTTAACTTAATGTATTTGAGGCTTATTTTCACAAATCGTCAACACTATTGAAGGTTAGGATTGCAATGGATACCCTTGTACAAATCTTGAATTGAAAAATCATAACCAATCATTTTCAAAATCAAATTTTTTGATGCTAAAACGAGGCTTTGAAAATAATTTTTCAAAAACATAAACTACTAAAAATAGCAATTTGGTTAGGTATTATTTAACTTCAAACATTGTTGACACCAAAATTGATGCTTCAAGGCATTTAGGATTAAAGGGACTTGGAGCTTCTCCACAACTTCCCTCCAAGAGGCGCAAACTGGGTATTTGGCCGGGCTAGGTGCACATCAGCCCTTTTTTTTTGGGCAAAATGGAGCCAGAAAGCACCATTTCATTCTGAAAATCTTTTTTTCGCCAGAAAAAAGTAAACTTTTTTTGCCAGAAAAGTTTCAATCCAATTTAAAATATGGATGAAATTGTCGAATTTGGATGAAAAAGTATATGAATTTGATTGAAAAGTGTTTTATGGTGCAAAAGATGGATGTACGAAGAAATAAAATGCTTCACCAAATTTTAAGTGATCGCCATCCTGGCACTTTTTCAAAAACCAAAAAAAAAGGGCTAGTGCACATTGTTGCTCCACGGCATGCATGGCCAGGGCCGAAATATGGCCGGCCACGGCAAAATTTAAGGATCAAACGGTCAAATACTGGGCCTTGCCAGTGGCACAATATATGAGTTGACTATCCTTTGTACCCCAAATTTGAGGTGCAAAGGACAGTTACCACATAGAATAGCACACCTTCTACAAACCCAAGTGGAATAAACAAGAGCATGAATTAACTCATGCTAATTCATGCTCTTGTTTATCCCACATAGGTTAGCACACCTCCTACCAACCCAAGTGAACATATAGAGCTTCATTATCACTTGGAGATTCAAATCTTCCAATATCCACATGGGGTGGTCATGGGTACCTCAACCCATGTGAGATATAGTGAGCTTTCCCACATTGGAAAACTCAAGTAATTTGATAATTCATTTCAAAAATTGAGAAGAAGTTCTCAAATAATCAAAAGTTACTACATAGATAAATCAATTTTAAATAAAAAGAAATTCAACTTGACAATCTAGATTTTTTGGTTGGCGTGCCTATCCCTCTTGACCGTATTCATTCACCGTTTTGCAAAGGGGCAGTCATTCTCCACATGAGCCGTCTGGATGAAAAATGCACGCCAAACACTCAATTATGCGTCAGTTGTGGGGATGCTCTTAGTGTAGAAAATTGTAGATGTTTGGAACATGATGTACAACTCTGAACACTTTAGTATCTATTCATGTACAGTAAAAATAGATATTTATATATTGCGAAATATCGATAAATTTCTATAGGTCCCTTTAACCCATCATATGCACTATATTTCATGACATATTTTTTTTTTTTTTTGAAACACATGGACAATTCCATTGATATTTCATGACATTTGATAACATGAGTCAAAAGTTATGGCCTAATGTGGTATTTTTTTTGTAAATGGGCAATACAAGCAAATTAGAAAAAATCACTTCTTTTTAGAAATAAAATTTTGAAATTGGATTTCTAGAGGTATATACAAGTGGAAAGCTTTGAATCATTCCATTTTGATCAATGAGTCAAAAGTTATGAGGATTTTTTGTTTGTGGGCAGTTATGGATTCTCTACTCTAAAATAAACTTTAAAGTACTTTATCTTACTCAATTTTCAATATATTTTGAAAAAAAATCATAAGATGTAGATTGTTTACTGCAATATTGCAACCATTGGAGTTGGCATTTTTCAATTCTATAAATAAACTCTTAACAATTTGGTATTTTGAATCATTCTCTACTATAATCTACTTACTATTTCTTTCCTATATGTTGTACAACTCAAAACAATCTCAAATTTTTCAAGAATGTGGCCAACTTGTTTAGGAAAAAGAATTTAAAAAAGCAAGACCATTTTGGACATTTTTTCATAGAAAAGTGAGCTTGTGAAGTGCAGTTGCCCTATTTTTCGCAAGGCCCAAAAAATGATTTCATTGAATTTGAATGCTTATATCTTGCAATTCACATAGCGAAAATTTCCAAAATTTCTACTACATGTTCTCAAATTAGCATTCTACAAGATCCTATGGTTACATGTGTCAAAAAAAGTTCTTTTCAAAAATTTGATACTTGTACTAAAAATGGCAGTTTATAGTCATGGGTTAACCCTCTAAGGATGGGTTGACCCTCTAAGGTAAACCCTCTAAGGATGTTGTGGGTTAACCCTCTAAGGATGCTGTGGGTTAACCCTCTAAGGATGCTACGGACTGGGAGTGGTTCCATAGATGACTTCACTATTAACTATAGAAAAAAGAATGCATGTATTAATCCAAGAATCCCATAAATTTTGGTGACTACCTTGGTCATTGGAGCTGCATCTTCGCACGTTTAATACCTGCTCTCTGTACTGTAATTTGCTCTTCAAAAAGCATCATACTTTAGATTCCATTTGGGATGAGCACTTTATTCCACTTTTGTACATTCACATGATACCTTTGCCTTGGGACATGCTGATGGCATGGCCTCCCAATTGCCTTGCAAGTTGCAAATGGTCTGATGAAGTTACTAGTAAAAAATGGATTGAAAAATGCAGGGACCACAGGGATACATGGAAATAGAATCAAAATGGCCCTGGCCGGTCTTTTGATGTCACCGTCCTCTTTTGAGGTTCTTACAAATTTCTTGTGTAGCAACCACATGCAAGATGAAAACGTTTGTTTTAAGAAGGGATCTCCTGTTTTGAAAATTCACAAAAATTACATGTCCTATCCAAAAATTCTATTTTTTTTTGTAAAATCATGAATTTAAAATGGGTACTATTGTTAGAGGTTTATTTCGAGTTTGCATTTATTTATGAATGGTTTAAAGTTGATAAGCATGTGGTTCCATATATGATGGTTAGGTGGACCTACTTGTGAATAAATACTTGTGAGATTAAGTTGTGATTTCAGCCCTTAATAAAGGTAATTTTAGAATGTTGAACAAGTGCTTTTAAAACATTCATCAAACGGATTAGGGTGGAAGGCCATTGATTTTGGAACCTCTTTAAGATGGTCATGACCCCCACTACTAGCAATACTATATGTTTGGTTTGAAAATTCTATTAGATTAATGTGATTCCACTTGCATTTCATTCAATTCAACTAATTCTTTCTCTAAAAAAATATAGGCAACAATCAACACATTGGAGAAGCCATACCCCGATTGCAAATCTGAGTGGTTGTAGGCTATTCTACCTAAAACCTGAAGTTGTTAATAGACCTACCCATACTAATACATGTAGCGTTGTACCGCAAGGCTCCTCATTTAATGCACGCCGGCCTCAGAAGAATTCAGTACTTTTTGCCTCCCACTTTTCAACTGACGAATTGGGAAAAAAGGACCACAGATATCCTTCACTGGTAGGACCACAAGATAAAGAGCACAATTGGTGTTGAGAGCGTTCTAGCYGCAAGACAATTCAACGCAAACAAGTCTTTAACCCTGGATTGTCGCCAGCGCCATTCAGTGGCGTTTGGATGACAGTCCAGGGTCCTTAGAAGAGATTAGGAGTAGATTTTTCATCCATTTTCTTTTTGTTGACCTTTCATGTTGAGTTACAAAGACTATTCAATTGAATTTTTTGTTTAACTAGTGTTTGCTTTCATGTAGTTGAGAAGTAACTAAAAAAAACGGATGGCCAAATTTGCTATTTTAGTGTATTTTGAGAAGTTGCTTCTCATTGTTCTTAATCTGAAATTTCTCCAAATAAATGATATTTTTTGAGTTTGAGAGTGACTAACAAAATGAAGGCCATCTACTCTAGTTTCTACTCCAATTAGAATTTAGGAAAAATTCTGAATATTGAATATTTTATTGTAGTTTGAACTTTGGATGTAATTTCAATGTTCGTTTTATTCTAATTATAGAATGACATGGAAATTGAGTTTACACCATGATGTTTTTCAYTGTAATGTACACACATGGTGAAATTTTCAGATTTTTTGAAGTAATTTTCTATTTAATGTGATTTTTTCTTCACTTTTTTTCAAAAATTCTCATAAAAATCAATTTTCCTCAAAAAWAWCTAAWTTTTTTGTGAAGTAGAGAAGACATGCAATATCATCTCTGAAAAATAAACATAAAATTTTTCACACATATCTATTTCCAAAATGGTAACAAATTGAGTGATGAGCACCAAGGCTTTGAATCAGTGGTTATAGGTCCGTCCTTTGAACAAAGCGGCGGACGTTTTGCGTCCGATGAATGACAGAGAATCAAACTATAGTGGATGCAGAAAAGGTATTTTTCATCCGTTTTTTGGGTAAATGTGAAAGTAGGATGTACTTTGACATGAAAAGCACGAGTATGGTCATTGAATGTATTGTCATTTTTTGGTGCTGCAAATTATAATACAAAGCCACGGAAATTCATGCCCATGCGGACAAGTTTCTTTATGCCCTTCATCAAATTTTTAGGTGTTGTAGTAAATATTTAGGTGTTGTCATTTTTAGGTGCCACACAATTTAACTTCCCATCATCTTACACTTTAGTGTTCCACAATCCACAAACCGCCTTCTCCCAAACTGATTTCCAAAAAAAAATATAGTCAACAACAAATGAAACAAGCAACCGTGGCAACTACAGAATAGAAAAGGAACAATTTAACCGCTCATTGCCTAAGTCCTAAACTTGTGTCTACAAGCATCCTTGCTTTTCAAGCACTATAAGTCTAAATGGCACTAAAGTGTGGGAATCTCAACCAGAAAAATCTTATAACGTGTGTGTTACAAATGACGTAAATGAAATGTAAAGTCATTTATCCACATGGATTGCAATATTATAGTGTTATAGTGTTGACAAAGATGCTGAAATTTTCCTAGAAACACATTTGGAGGTGAAATTTGATTTCGAAACCTACTGAAATGAAAAAAAATTTAAACAGTAATGTGATACAAAACCAGCATCCAAATACATTGGTGAAAAAATTATCATTCAATTGACTCATTGTGTTAGCAAAATTGTTTTAAAATGTAAGAAAACAATGAAAAAAAGTTGCAAAAAACACACATCTATGGCCAAAACTCCCTCTACTAAAATGCTTCGCATTCACTTTGAACTTCTTGGATTGATATGAAATTTTACCCACACAAACTAGACTAGTATGCGCAACTTTTCCAACAAAGGTTACTGTAAACAGACACTTCATGAAGAAGATATGCTGCTAAAGTTCACTATAGTCCAAAAATGTTTGGATTTTGAACTTCTAATTGCTCCCAAACATTCAAAACAACTTGGATTGACATGGACATTTTACCACAATAACCAAACTTCAATGTAAACATAATCCAACAAATTTTATTGAAAACAAACATTGGATGACAAAGATACAAGCCCCCAAAGTTGTAGCCATCAAAGTGCAGATTGGTGAATTCAAATTGAACTTGTGAACTTGGAATGGATTTCAAAAAATCAGTATGTATTGGATTGATCTGAAAATTTTACCACAAAAACTAGATTAGTATGTGCAACTATTCCAATGAGTTTTATTGAATTTGGATGCTAGATGCAAAAGTTACTACACGTTGAATATTACTGCTAGACTATGTAAGGACACTTTTGGTCCCTTTGGGTGATGAGGGGTTAATCCTTGAACGTTGAGGCACACGTTTTGTGTCCGATGGATGACAAAGAATCTTCTTGTCACTGTATCTTCACATGAAGCTCCATTTGCAACAACTCATCTCGTTCCATGCATGGGACTCGTCTGGTTAGTAATTAATTGCACAATCATCCAAGATGCACCCCCATTTGTTGACGGAGATCCATCAGATGGTGTGTGCTCCACGTTGTCAAGGAATTCTTAAGAGAAAAGGTCTTAGCTAAGGTAGACAAGCCTATTACCATGGCAATTTGCAATTTGACTATCTTAAGGTCAATTCAAAAAGCGTAACATATTTTTGAAAAGTGTGCATTGGTTTCATAAATCAAACTCAATTGAAATTACAATTTTTTGAATTTTTGAAGTGGTCAACCATAAAATTACATAATCACCTTTAGACTAGAATCATAAGCTACTCATCAACAACCTATAACCATCTAATCAAGTACTAGATATTCCCTATCAATGAAGTGAAACATTATCCCATCTTGTCATAGAATTATCAGATTTTGACATAAAATGAAGGGGATTGGAGGGGATTTTAGGTGGAAATGGGGTCAAAACCAAGTGACAAAATTGGGTTG
The DNA here is from genome assembly GCA_006891605.1 of Pleurozium schreberi. Classification (NCBI taxonomy): domain Eukaryota; kingdom Viridiplantae; phylum Streptophyta; class Bryopsida; order Hypnales; family Hylocomiaceae; genus Pleurozium; species Pleurozium schreberi. The sequence goes on along the minus strand of VACF01002390.1, from coordinate 77,491 downwards.
GTCTACTTGATGAAATTGGTTTTCAAATGATTATGGATTGGTCTACCTTGGTGGTACCAAGCCTACATATATTTATTAGATGACAGTCTCTATCCTATCTCATGATTTTGAAAGATACTTTGAGTATGCGTGAAATAGAATAGGGTTGTTTATGAGTATTTTGTAATGCTTATGGTCTATCTATAAGAGCGTGTAGTATTTATTTTTATTTTTTTTCATCATGAAATTATAACATTATATAGAGAGACTTGAGATCCTTTAATAATACTATTTTTACATGTCATTATTATATAGTGCTACTATCAATAGATTTCCTTGGAAACTTCAATTTCAAGTCTTGTGTAGAACGTTAATTTATTAAATTGGCACACCTTCAAGCAARGATAGAAATGACAAGATTTAACCTCCCAAATTCCAAGGGATTCAGAGTGAACAAAAATGTGTTATAATTTTTGTGAAGTTTCCATCAAATAAAATAATGTGTAGCACAAAAAGTAGAAACTATTTGTACAATCAAAATTATATAACTATTTTTAGATTCTTTTCAAATTAATTTTGAAGATATAACTTCAAAATTTATCCAAAAAATAAAATTTCTATATTTAGCATTTGATTTGTTTTTATTGGTCAAAATTTTGAATTCTACTTATTTGTAAGAAAATGAAAATTATCTATTAAAGAAAACACCACCATTTTTTCCAAATAGTAAGTTTTTCAATACTAGGCAGATTCTAAACACTTTGTGCTATTTCTCTTATAATCTTTGTTTGACCGTAGCGATCTTAGTTTTGAGTATAAATATTGAAAAACAACCCAATATATTTTTTAAAAAATTGAATTTGTTTTCTTCTCCCTGAAAATGTTACCCAAAGTTCGAAATTCACCACAAAATGGTTACTTGAGTGTTAAGGGTTTAGGGTAAATAAACCTAATCGTAGCCCCTAGCTTAATGCATCACTATAGACACCCCTCTTTATTTCAAAACCTAAATCTAGGTCATCAATAGTCATTCATGTCTTTTGAGGTATGTACAACAAAAATATAAGAAGGATGAGAGCTCTAGATTTAAAATTTTGAAATGGAAATGGGGTGAGCACTGTCATGCAATAATATAAGTTAACTACACCTAACTTGAATCCCATTGTAAAACCAACCCTTATAAATTCTTGCCTAAAAATCTAAAATGTATTTTCACTATTCATGAGAATCTAGGGTTAGTTATAGAAATATCTATTTTCAGCACTTTTAAAATTTTATTCATTTCATGTCCAATAAACATGGAAAAAGAGAATTTAGAATACTCTTTTAACTTCCACCAAGATCCAATCTAATATTAGGCAATCTATTAATAAAAACATATCCAATTGCTTATTTTGATGCCTAGTCAGTATGCATTTAGGTGTAGTTATCTTAGGAGATGCAATTAGGTGTACCTTTGGGAGCCGGGAAGGGATGAGTGTGAAAATCTTAGATTAATTGTAAGCATTGGTGTAATGAAATGCAATTTGCAAATTGATTCAAATATCCAATGGCAAGGTACTTGTAAATGTCAAATTAAAGCATGGTTTACTACCAATTTTACTCTATAAGGATGCTACAAATCTAAAAAGTCCACTGGATGACTTCATTGTTGATTGTTCAAAAATAGAATGCACCTATTGATCCAATAATTTGAGTATTTTGGTAACTACTTTAGTTATGGGGAATGCATCCTTCTAGAATTAATCTTAGGTAGAAAGATTCTGAGGACATTAAGTATCTAATGAATAATTTCAATTCATATTGTAGGATGGAATTTTTTTTTATCCATTAAGTTTTTTGAAAGTTCATTTAGTGCATTTGCAAATTCCATCATTATAGTATCATTGACTTTTCTAAAGAAGAAGATGCTTGATCCACAAAGCACTTTTGTTGTATATTTTGKTCATTTTTGCTATTTATTCTTGTTGTGAATTTCAGCTATAAAAATGATGTCTTCTGAGTTTGAGCCCAACTAATGAATTGAAGATTATCAAGTGAACTTCTACTCCAATTTGAAAATTTGATAATCAATAAGTTTCTACATTTTATAGCAATATGAACTTTAGGTCTAAGGTAGGAGACTCAAAAACCACTCCTCTATGGGTCATTGCAAGAAACACCTGCTGTTTTTTGGACACTTTGGCTATAGTACTCATAATTTTTCAGGAGTACTATAAAATTTGAATTTTTTTTTTTAAATATGAAAAATATGTTTAATGTATATACCTTTAAGACAAAAGTGCCTTGGGAAGGAAAAGCATAGAAAATTTTTCTAACTAGGTGAACTAGAAAAGTGCAAAATCTCATGAAAATAGGCACTTTGACATTTTAATTTGTAAAAAATAGGAAAAGAATTTTGTTCAAAAATTTAAAATTGGCCATTTGGGAAGAGTTGATGGTGATGAGATTTCACCAAAAAAATGGTCTTAAAACCATCATCAATGTTTGAAATTGTGTGCAATGGGAGTACTGTTTGCACTCATGTGAAGGACATAAAATAATAAAAAATTTAGATTCCCTTTGGTAGATCTATGCTTTTCTACTATGTTAATAGACCATGAAAATTTCAGCTCCAAATCATTATATTTAGTGACTCACAACGTAGTAAAAACCTTTAGACCTCAAAATGTGACAAATTAGCAAAAATGATTTTTAAATGTAAATTTATTTTTTAAATTTTTTGAAAAATAAAAGATATGATTATTATTAATTTATTCATCTCTAATAAAAATTTCAAGTTTATGGGATTTATGATTCAAAAGTTATTGAAGATTAGAGGAGAGCAACAGTGTTTGTAACGGAGAATAGGACCGGTGTTTCTTGCAATGACCCCTAAGGGCTAGTCCACCTTTTCATGTATTTACTTACATGGAAATATTTTTAGCTCATTTTCAATCAAAGAGAAATAAACAATGAATCTAACACAAAAGGTTTCATATTTTTTTAAGCATTATTGAATTCGTCATGAATTTTCAAATGAGTTGTGTCATAAGCCCCTATTTATGACCTTAGGTCTTCCATAAATCATTTACTTGCAACTTCTAAGAAATATGGAGAAAGCAAAGAGAATTATTGGATCTTCCAATTAATAATGTTTTTTTCCTTGATTCATTCAATGATTCTAGAGGTCAGTTTAAGAACCATCTCTTGTCCATTTCACAGTCATTTATAGGGACGGTTCTTAATGCTTGTGCGATATAGAGCCTCCTACATTATAACCATAGTTTGTTGATATTTTAGTCTTAGAATAGTTTATACCATGATGTTATACACAAGATTATACACCATAATGTACATCTATAGTGCAAATTTCAGATTTTTTTAAATATATTCTATATTTGATACAAATCTTCTTCATTTTTTTCTTAAAAAATTCTTAATAATCTCAAATTTTTCCTAAAAAATTTGACTTGTAGTAGACATTCAATTTTATCTTTGAAAAATAAAAATAGTTATTTTTCATTCATATTTAGAGGTACAATTCTTTTAGAGGTTAAAGTTTTGAATTAATTAAAAAAAGTACAAAATTACTTTTACTTTTATTTTGGATGTAGAAACAAGACAAGGCACACTAAGGTATGTGCACCTAAAAGTGTTGCATACCTTAGGGCCACTTCTCACTACGGCACAAGGTTGAAAGTCCGTCCGTTTTAGCCAATGAGATTTCAGAAATCCAAGATTTCGGCCTTTTGATTCTCCATAGAAGGAGGCACACTCCGAAGTCCATCACCTATTTGGTTGTCCACATGGCAATGAAATGCTTTGGCGATGGACTCTCGATCTTGTCGCCATTGGGGTTTGAAACCTAGTCTCCACTACCACAATGGTGAATATTAAAATTCAATGAACCTACTCCCCTTCAATGTCTAATGCCACCTTTATATTCCTGTTATTTACTTCATATTCCTTATTTGATGATGTWGGCATGTCCTGTTATTATATTTCCAAGGCCATTTTTTACTCTTTTCCCATGTTTTCTAACCTTTTGCTTGAAAAAATTGTCACATCAGAGACGATTTATTGAAAATTTCAGAAATTGGGTGGATTAACGTGGAGAGAAAGGATAAAAAGTTGAAAAATGGAAGAGGTTTGGACTTTGGGCTTGGATTTGGGACTTGGGCTTATGGAGGCTTCACACTCTGGCCGGCCAAAGGCTCCAATTCCTAATTTTTTGGACCTATTTATTGCCCATTTCCTTGGACTCTCACCAAAGTTTGGCGACTCAATCCCACGGCCTCTCGACTTGAACGACAAAGTTTGAAGAGGCCCTTAGAGTATGTTCTCACTTAGTGTTGAAAAATGTTGTTATTAAAGGTCTAACGTACAAATTCAGACCTACTTCTCAACCAGATTCACATCACCCCTAACACCAAGTGCTAACATACCGAAGTTGTTGAAGAGTCGCCTGGCTCCAGGCTCAAAGACTGATGCATGTTCGGAAAGTTTCTCCAGTGTACGAACTTTGCTTCCCTTCACGGCCATTACGCAACGGCCAATCGATGGTTCACTTTTCGTTGTAGGTCGCAATGCTGCTTAGCTAGTACGCATTCTGGGGTCCCAGTGTAGCTACTGTAGCTGGAAACGAAATAACCGGAACTGTTGCGCGCATGTAACGAATCGAAAGGAGCGTGTGGTTTGTCAAAAACTCTCTGGAATTGAAGGCTGGGAGGGTATGTAATAAGTAGACGTTGATCGTTGGTTTCCAATCGCGTGGAAGTTGGAATCAGTCGTGGCCTGGACGATTATAAATTGCTCCTTGTGCGCATTGGTCAGTCAGTCGATCAATGCGAGCTAGGTTTGGGGCCGGGTATTCAGCGAGTTGCAATTGCAATTGTGTGTGCAGGCATTTCTTGGTGAAGYTTGTCTCGTGATGCATTCTTCCTGTTGGTGACGGAGAGAGAGGTTACCGCAGTAGCAGTGCAGATTCTAAYTCCGAACGGTTWGGTGTCGGTGGGATATTGTATGCAGAGCATTTATGTGTGCATGCCAGGGTTAGATATTAAACATAAGAACCATTAGCTTCCAAAAAAAAAGAAAAGATAGAAGAGAAATTTAGCTGCAAAAGAAATAGAGAAAAAAACAATTGCGATTAGCTTCTTGGTTAGAATTACTTAGAAGTAGTACTTAGACTCACATCAGATTGGTTTTTTTGAATAACATATTGTAACAGATCAGTATCTAGTTCTTTCGTTTTCATTTTCAGCTGTGTTATACGTTCCTCACGTTCTGTGAGTGTGTGCAAGGTTTGTCAATGCTTTAGGGTTAGCGACGTCTAGGCCTTTCAAGCAAACGACTTGTGTCTTTGTGAGAAGAGTTTTAGGTCCTCACTGTAACAGCAATGGCGCCTTCGTCACCCGCAGAACACAAGTGTAATTCTTGGCTGAGTTTCCCGAGGGTGTCTGTGAAGCTGTCTTGACGCCAGAGGAGAATAGTTTGCTGAGGAAAGTGAAGAAACTTGTGGGTATTCCTCTTCCAACAACCATCGGATCGAGTGGCGTTTCTCCTTGAGGTGAGGCTTCACGTTGCCTAAAAATTTTAAGCTTCAAATTTCCTGCTGGCCATGCCATTACCTGACTTGCTTTCGGGAGATCCTGGTCCTCAGTTTCTGCTTCCGCTCTGCTCCAATTCTATGGTTGCATTACTTTACAAATACCATAATTGYTGTTCGCCAGTACAGTATTGCTATAGATCGATACTTTTTGCGTCCTTGTTTTTGAAGAAACGATGACGATGCCAGCGATGTGCATTTGAAGATATTAAGAGTATCTTAGTGCATGACGAAGAATCTTCTGACTCCACATTCCCCGTGGTGGGTCAGTGTACGTGGCCGTTGTGAGCAACATGACTGGATACACTCTTAGTTACTACGCTACGTAATAAACCGTTTTTTTATACTTTTTCTCCCAATAGTTACCAAATGTTGCTCTTCGTTTCTGAGCTCTTGTGCCTGAATTAGGTCGTGACTGTGCTGGTATTATAGTAAGCCCATTCAAGTGGATGCTTCGGTAGGGGTGTCGCAGTTCACATTTTTCACACACAAGGCTGTGTTTCCTGTGTCGAAATCCAGCCAAACGCGCCACCACATTAGTCTTGTGTTAAAGGACTATGCCTCTAAGAGAGACTTCAATTTGCTTTCAACCTCTGATTGATCACAACTCTTGACACCGCTGGCTTAATTTGAACCCTCCTGCACTTTAATTAGACTCTGATTTTACCATAACAGAGCCTTGCTAAATTCGTAACTGTACTGTACAYGMGGTTGCTAAAATTCGGTACATGTGGTGACATATGRAGTTTCAGGWCTGCCGGAGGGKTGGTAAARCGYAACAAGATGTTGAACACAACAACTGCCAAGAGGCTSCTCCTCACTTTGGCCTCATTGCTGTGGCTCATCCCAACGGAGGTATATGCCGGTGGCGCCAGTCCCAGTCCCAGCCTCAGTGCCCAGTACCGCATCACTGAAATTAATGAACTGGCCGACGAGGGCGGCGTTGTCGCCAACTTGAAGCTCATCAGTGGAAGCGACACCTACGGCCATGACTTGGAAAATCTCCGACTCACTGTCAGGTACCAAAACATAATCAATATCGCACCTCGAACACTGCACTGGGCAAATCTTTGAAATGAAATTCACATAATATTCATTAATTTGGCATTGTTTCAAGTGCCAAAATCTGTTCAATCATTCTTCCTTTGAAATTTTCATGTTTCAGAGCGCCGAAATTGTGGCATTCAATTACTCAGAGCTTCGGACCTAAATAGAGGTTCCAGATGGACGCCTGGAATGTGTCCATCTCTTGGAATCCCGACATTTTAACAAAATGGTAGACGTCTCTGGTCAAGAATTTGCTTGGAACAATTGCTCAAAACTTTGCCGAAGTCGGTGAGAACTGGCAGTTCGATGAATGTTTATTGAATTGCATTTCTGGGTTGTGATTCTGATCGGTTCCAGGTACGAGGATCACGGTCGTCTGCACGTCCACATTACAGACGCGACGCAGCCACGCTGGGAAGTCCCAACGTCGCTCATCCCTCGCGAGCTCGTCCAGGACGCCYCCGTGGGCGCGCAAGCCCACACCATCCCCGCTTTTCCCTCTCACCCATTACAAATCTCGTGGACGACTTCGCCTTTCCACTTCACCGTGACTCGCCGCGCCACCGGTGAGATTCTCTTCACCACCGCGTCCACGCCACTAGTTTTCAAGGACCAGTACTTGCAATTCGCCACGCACTTACCGGAGGATTCCCACCTCTACGGTGTGGGCGACTCGACTCGCCCGGAAGGCATGCGCCTCCAGCACGGCCGCAAGTACACGCTCTGGGCGACGGACGTGGGCAGCTGGGCGACCGACATTCCCTTGTACTCCAGCTATCCGTTTGTGCTTGACGTTCGTCCTGGTGGGGTGACCCATGGCTTCCTGTTTCTCAACTCCAATGGCATGGACGTGGAGTATACCCGTGGGGATGTGCTCACTTTCAAAGCCATTGGGGGAGTCATGGATTTCTACTTCTTCGCTGGGCCGTCGCCGCTTGAAGTTCTCGATGAGTTCACGCGTCTGGTGGGAAGGCCGGCTGCGATGCCGTACTGGTCGCTCGGGTTTCACCAATCGAGATTCGGCTACAAAAATATTGATGAGCTTGAGACTGTGATGAGGAAGTACGAGGAGATGGAGTTTCCCGTGGAATCGATCTGGTCGGATATCGACCACATGGATGGATACAAAGACTTCACGCTGCATCCGGTGCACTACCCGCAAGAGAGAGTGCGCAAGTTTGTGGAAAAGCTTCACGCGAAAGACCAGAAATTCGTGTTCATCATCGACCCGGCTATTGCTATTGATGAGAGTTACCCGACGTACACGCGCGGGAGGGAGCTTGGGGTGTACTTGAAGAACGGCTCCGAGGGCGGCGAAGGATTCTACATCGCGCAGCAGTGGCCCGGGATGAGCACMATCCCTGATTTTTTGCACCCGAATGTAGGAGAGTGGTGGGCGACCGAGCTGGCGGAGTTTTTCAAAGTGGTGCCGTACGATGGAGTGTGGATCGATATGAATGAGCCGGCGAATTTCTGCACGGGGTCCCTATGTTGGGATGACCCCGAGGTACCCTGCGACGTGATTGATGTGTGTTGTATGAATTGTGATAATCGGCCGGAAGTGCTCACGAGGTGGGACAATCCACCGTACCAAGTGTACACCTATCATAACCGGGATGCAGTGTTTTATACGAGAACCATAGCAATGACGGCGCTGCACCATGACGGGTCCAGAATGTATGATACGCATAATCTTTACGGCATGGCGGAAGGGCAAGTCACGGCCGTGGCGCTCCAGAAGGTTCGACCCTTGAACGCCATGCTTGCATTTTGTGAAGGCCATGTATTAACATCTCATGCATTTCTTAGCCCTAAAGCCTTGCACACGAAATTGAAGCCATAAATAACCTAAAATTCTCCCCAGTTTTGGAGCATGATTCACATTTAATATTATCCACTGCGTACAGTACATGATCTCCATTGTGAATGTGGAGTGCATGATCCAAATTGTCAACGAATGTTTAGTGCATTATATATCCAAATTGTGAATGAATGATTGCAATCATCTGAGACATGCATTACAATGAAATTTAACTGTCGCCCTTGAATTTAACTGAAAAATTTCCAGGTTTATAGTGATGACGTTTTCGGCAGTGAATCAATGTAGGCCAAGGAGTATCTGTCTTTGGGCTTGTGGCCGGTCCGGGGATGTGGCCCGTGTTTAATTGGTGGTCTTGCTACAGGTGACGAAGAAGCGTCCGTTTGTGTTGTCGCGTTCGGGTTTCATCGGTTCCGCGGCGCATACCGCGCGCTGGACGGGCGACAACGGCGCTACCTGGCCCGACTTACGTTACGCCATGTCGAGTATCCTCACCTCAGGCATCTTCGGCGCGCCGATGGTGGGCGCGGACATTTGCGGCTTCCAATTCGAATCTACCCAGGAGCTCTGCGAGCGCTGGACGCAAGTGGGCGCGTTCTACCCCTTCGCCCGCTCCCACAGCGACATCCACAGCGGCCCCCAGGAGTTTTACCTCTGGAGCTCCGTGGCGAAGACCGCCATGGACGTTTTCTACTGGCGCTACCGTCTCCTTCCCTTCTTCTACACGCTCCTCTACGACGCCTCCCTCACCGGCGCGCCCATCGCACGCCCACTCTTCTTCCAGTACCCCGACGACACACAAACCTTAGAAAATCACCGCCAATTCCTCCTCGGAAGCGCAATCCTCGTCTCCCCCGTTCTCGAACCAAACCAAACCTCCGTCCGCGCGTATTTCCCAAAAGGCACATGGTACAACTTCTTTGACATGTCGAAAACCATCCGCGCAGTCGATCACGGGGTCTGGGAGACGCTCCCCGCAGCCTGGGACGAAATCAACGTGCACATCTGCAAGGGGGCCATCATCCCCTTGCAGGACTTCGCCATGACGACGACCGCAGCGCGAAACTCCCCGTTCACGCTTCTGGTGGCGCTCGCGGATGTACCCGAGTTTGGSCACGCCGTTGGGTGCGAAGACCGCGACTTCGCCACAGGGGAGGTTTTCGTCGACGACGACGAGCAGCCCACCATGAMCGTCACGCCGGGACGGGCTTCCTTCGTCAAATGGGAGGCGGTGCGCACGGGCCCGCATTACGTCGTCAGATCCGTTGTCACGGAACCGGAGTACGTACGCGGCCGGGGGCTTGTGATTGACACCATTCGCGTTATAGGCGTGACGGCGCAGCCATTCTCGTTCAAACTGAACAGWCATGGAGTCGCGGTGGAGGCCACGCTCCAGCCGAAATCCTCAGTTCTGGAGCTGAAGGGACTGCAACTTCCACTTGGGGAAGATTTTGAGCTCGTTTGGAACGTGCTCTCGTTTGAAAACATCGCTGCCTCGCTATGAGATTGCTTCGGTAGCTAGCTAGTGCAAGAWTACAGGTCCCTGTCTAACTAAATGGATGTACACTCTAAGTTTGATTCAGCCCGTGCTCATAGGATAGTCATCATCATATAATTTTTTGACAGAAAACAAACAAACAAACAAACAAACTTGTAGTTAATTACTGAAAGTTCGATATTAAATTTTTTGGTAACTATTGGTCGATTTTGGAATTGCTAACTTAGCTGCTGCACAGCACGACGCTGTTGCGATCAATGATCATATGTTTACTTGATCAGTATTGATGTATATGCATTGTCTTAAACTCTTTAATTGGTAGTACATGACTGCAACTCTGCAAGCTATATCGTTATAGAATGATCCTATAATTCTTGAATAGATTATTGAATCTGGAACCTACTGATCGATTCATTGGGATTATTGATCAAAATTGGAATTACCTGTCTGCTGCAGTCCAGCACTGTGCTGTTGCATTCAATGATGTTCACTTGATCCATATTAATGGATGTGCACGAGCATGCATTTGTCTTAATTTGTTTGCAATAAGGTCCTGTAAGTGCACCTGACTAGTCCAAATAAGAATCTGAGCAAGTTTCTTGTTACTTGATTTTCATGTTGGAGTTTGTTGGTAAACGAAAGGGGATTCTAGATTCTCTTAGCTTGTATTTTTTGGGATATTATATTCCACATCATAATCTATGAATTTTGGAAGAGGTGGTTATAGCTGTACCCACAAATGAATTGACATTAGATAGACTCATGGTGTTCAATATCATGGTCCAGATGGATTTGATGATCTCATATGTTCAACCTCCCTATTGGTGAAGATTTGAGGGAGAATTGTGTATGTGGTTCTTGTTGTGCCAATCTGTGATTAGGATTCAGGTTATATTAGTATTTWTATATATGATGAGGTTCTCAAGTGGGAATACACGATATAAAAAAGAAGATATGTTAACCCTATAAAGTCGTTGTGGACATAGAACATCGGAATGCACTATTGATGGATGACAAGGAATCGCTCTACGTCTATGTAAGACAAAAGTTCATAATGTTGACCTCTTCTTTTATGTAAAAAGGAGAAGGTCTTGCATCGTAGTTTGACCTCCAATGGGCGCTCTTAGTTTTTTTTAAAGCAAATGATTCACATAGTACTCAATAGGATGATTTTGATGGGGACTAGCTGGTCTTTCCAAGGTTATATTCTAAATGCTCAAGGCCTTTTTGTGCTTCTAGGAATTTTCTCTAAATTAAAGCCAACAATTTGATAAGTTGTATCAATTTTTTTGAATTGTAATTATACAAATTCAAACTAGACATGAAAGAGATTATATAGGAAAAGAAAACATAACTCCATTACTTATGGATTGAAAGATTATAATATTTGATCATAAAGGTGTTAAAATTGCAAAAGTGATTTGAAGTCTTACAATCCTCTTTTCACATGTCAAATCTAAAAACTTGGTCACCAAAAAAATTATGAGGTTAAAGGGCCTATTATGCATAACTCCAATCAATTTATGGCTTCTCAAAAACTTATTCTACAATTTTTTTAAAACGAATTTCTGATGAGATTTATTCTCGAGTAGATTAGATGAATATGTTGCAACTCAAGTATCTACACCTAAATTGCACAAATAAACAATTTAGCATAGTTTCCATTATTATATTGAAATATTGTTGTTTGGGTCTTGATGGTAGTGAAAAGAGATCCTAGATTTTCTTGGAATGCGTTTTTTGGACATCAAATGAGAAGATTAAAAAATTTTAATGTGCTAAAAATAGATGTTTCTAAAACCGACCATAGACTCTCACAAATAGCATGAGTACATTTTAGCCAAGATTCTATTGTGATTTATTTTAGAAAGTGGTTAAAATTAGGGGTGGTGCCCTTAATTGTGTGCTACAGTGGTGTGTTTTTCTCCTTGCACCTTTGGGATGGATATATAAAGAACCAAGATTTGAACATATTTTCTCCCTTGGATTGGCAAGATGTTTTCAACTATTGTAAGCTTAAGGTAGAGGTACCCATTATTGACGAGTGCCTCATCACCAATCAATAGGGTGCTGTATTTCCTACCAAGGGTGGAAGGGAATTCCATTTTGTCTTTGGATTGCGTGTTTTTTTATTTTTTTCAAGGTTTGGGCTAATAAGTTCATGACATAAGTGTGCAAGAAAGTATGAAGCAATGAGCTCGAAAGTAGTGCTTGGATGATGGGAATTGGATGACTCTAAGTGTTGGTCATGAGTCAAGTCCAACTTTTGCCTTTGAAAATGCATAGTAATTTCAATTCTAGAGATAAAATTACCAAATTTTTACAATACCCTTTATTTATGTCAATTCACCTATGAAAATGTTTGCTTTGCCTAGCATGACTACCCTAGATCATTTTTAGAATTGCTTATTTCAGTTATGGTACTTCTATCTTAAGCAATTGTAAAAAAAAAGATTTTGTATATGGTCATGGAATTGAGTGATGGTGGGCATAACCAATTGAGGTTGTATACTATTAGTTTGGTAATAGTCTTATTAGGAAGGTACTCTTGCCTTAGAGGAGTGCTAGCATGTGAGCATACAATCTATGAACCTAGGAGCCTATTGGTTTATAATACAGACACCGTCTATGATTATAAGTGTCTATGCTACTGGTATCTATGTTATAAAGTCTTTTTGTGTTATGATGTGCATGTGTTATTGATACATGTGTTATAAACATCGTCAAATGGTTGTAGAAACATACCTACAACTAGGTTCAAGGCTCTTAGGTTCACGTCTTTGAGCTCCTATACTAGCATTAATTGCTACACATGTAGGCAATGTTTTTAGTAAGACACCAGCTTTGTACTATTACTAACAATAGCATTCATAATGCCTACCTACAAAGCAATGTACATACAATAAAAAATGTTTAGGGTTTAGTAAAACCAGTTTGTACTACCRAACATGGAATCAAACTACAAATACAATACTCTACAATACAACTCAAATATGGTGGATAAAATGAGCAAAATTATAGAAGCACAAAAACTTGCAAAAGTCCTACAAAAACAACCAACTACAATTACTATTCAAGACAAAAAAATATTTTTTTTTGGATGCACATGTTCACATGTTCATCCAAAGTGGCAAATGTGTACTTGTTGGATGTACATGCCATCTMTGATTTCAAATCTTGTGCTGTAGCACTAACAATTTTTTTTGGAAAAGACTTGACTTCAATGAATGCAAAAGGAACCCAACATAGAATGCTAGTATAGTAATTTTTGGAAAACAAACAAATAGTCGGGAATGATTCTAAACTACTGGATGATGGTGGAGAGGTATCCRATCCTAATGGCTTGGTGGCACCATGTTCATTCCTTGCATGAAATTAAAAGCCTCTTCACCTTAGTGAAGCCTCACTCCTAATTGCTCCAAAGTTCATATTTTGGATAATGAATAGAGAGCTTTCCAACAATATTTTGCCCAAAAACTTCTCTTCCATCAGACATAATACTTGTGATTTTTCAARAGACAAACTTTCTTTGCAATGAATTTGAGAATGTGATCTAAAAATAATAGAATCACCTAACCCTATGAGAAAAAATGTCCAAAAAGTCCTAAAATTCAGGTATCAAAGGGTTCAAATTCTGCTCGCCAAAACCTTTGCATAGTTGTCTAGATAAGGCTGGCTGGGTGTAATCTACCGGGTCATAATCCATCAATAGACGGCCATTTAGGGTTTCCCCTAAGCCCTAATCCGGGCGGCTCTAGTGCTATTGCCAAGTATTCACAACACTGAAGGCTTCTCGTCAACCCTCTCGCTGTTTTGCTCACCCTAATCCCAGATCTGGGGTCTCCCAAGCTCTCCGTTCTAAGTATTCGTATTCTTCTCCTTTCCAATTCCAATTTTTCTTCACCTTCCGAGTATTTTTCCCCGGTTGTTCACGTGTGGCAATTGCGTCAGAGTTGGAAACGAGACGTCGCGATGTCGGATGATGAGGTGAAGGAGGAGAAGGAGCTCGACTTGACTTCGCCCGATGTCGTCACCAAGTACAAGTGTGCTGCTGAGGTCGCTAACAGTATGTCGCTATTCCCTGCCAATCAATTTTAGGGTTTGGAGAGTATGGTCGTGGAGATTCGTGTTTTTKCTGGCGTTCGATCGAGTGTCGTAGGGCTGAAGAATGTGAATGCTTTGAATTTCGGAAACCTRAATTACRGGKTTGGGATGGCATTCAAGGAATCGAAWTCATTGTTGCATGGAATTCGGTGTTGGGATAACGATTTCAGATAATCTGAAGCGAATGGGCATCACATTATAGAAACTGGTAGTAATTSTGAGAGGATGTTCACGCATTGGTATTGAAGGTAAGGTGGAAGATATTATTTGCGTTATTTCAAGCACTTAAAAGATAAGTGATATTGTGGAGATCAGCATAGAGCTCTCCTGGCATCAGTACAAGAGCCAAAAATTGACTGAGATTAAAATTTTCTTACTACCTATGACTTTCTTTTGCAATATCAGTATGGGAGGCCGTTGACCACAGGAGGGGTTAGTTGGTAACTCCATTTTYATTCTTCGATCTGTGGCTACTGACATTTAGCCAAATCGCGTTTATACCACTTGCTAATATTTTTGGTCAAGTTAATGAATGACCTAGATGAGTTGTGGGTAACAGGGTTCAGTATAGGAGACAGGATCAGGTCCCTTATGGCTTTAGTACACTCTCTCTCTTACTGTTGTCAATTTTCGTATCCTTTTTTGTTCATATCTGAGATGGAGAGGCCTTGTTGACCTTATTGAGGAGTGCTTCTGAATTTTTGGAATCCTTCTTTGTTCGCAGAGGCCTTGCAAGGAGTGCTGGCAGATTGTAAGCCAGGAAGCAAGATTGTTGACCTCTGCGAGAAGGGTGACGCTGTGATTCGCGAGTGAGTGGGATGGAGCATGCTTTTTTCCCTTGCGCTGATTTCTTCACTGGGCTCCTTTGACYGTCTGGAACCAAATTACGAGGCTTRAAAACTAATTTAATGTAATGCTCGTTGATTAGCACATGCCTTCGTACGCATGACTCTGGAAGGCATCTTTAAGCAATAGCAATACTGAAGAAATTACTTGTTACACATGGTTTAATGGTCGAATTTAGCTGTCCTCGTTATCTCATGACGCGCCTACAWACATGAGGTGAATGTTTTGTCAGTCCAAAACGTTATTTGGAGGTGGCAGAGTTCAGGATGTACCATTACTGACAAAATCCCGTTTAATGACAGCCAAACTGCATTGATGTACAAGAATGCCAAGAAGAAAATTGATAAAGGAGTTGCATTTCCCACCTGTGTGTCTGTCAACAACACTGTATGTCACTTCTCGCCGTTGGCCAGCGATGATAGCGTTCTAGTAGCAAACGACATCGTGAAAATGTAAGTCACAGGTGCATTCCCAGGACTCAGTATTTCCCCACTTGAATCCCTGCTAAATGTGGGTTACAGAGYGTGTTCGCTGTTCCTATATAGCTTGAACAGCTATAGCTTGGATAGTGCGATAAATTGCCCTTGCATTTGAACTCAGTGAGATTCCTATTCTGTTTTCATAGCCTGATCATCTACATTTCTGAGTCACAGCAACATTGATCTTGCAGACATCTAGGATGCCACGTGGATGGGTTTGTAGCCGTTGTTGCACATACCCATGTGCTTAGTGAAGGGCCTGTTTCTGGTCGTGCCGCAGACGTACTAGCTGCCGCTCATACAGCCAGCACAATTCTGTTGTTTATATTTTTCAGACCTATAATTGTTCTGTTGGTGAACCTTTCAGAGCACTAGAGGAGAAGCGGGCACGTCTTGGACTTGTTGAGTGTGTGAATCATGAGCTGCTTCAGCCCTACCCTGTCCTTCATGAGAAGCCTGGTAGGTTGTCGTTTCTGAAAATAGGTTTGGTTAGGGCGGTTTTTTTCTAGGAAATTCTGGGTGTTCAGTATTAGCATAGATACTGTCAWAGATATCTATGAGGTTGCTGAATGAGCATCCTGGCCTTAAGCTCATGATTCATATTTAATACTTTAATATGTATWTTATTTTCTMTCGTTGTATGCGTAGTCTACGAAGCTTTAGGTAGAGAACTGCTTTGGGGGAGATGTAGTCGTTTAGCTTAAATCGAATCAAGTATTTYAACTCTGTAATTTGTATTGGACAGGTGACTTCGTGGCCCACATCCAGTTCACAGTATTGTTAATGCCCAATGGCTCCGACAAGATCACTGGCATTCCTCTTCAGGAGTTTCAGCCTTCCAAGGTTCCTGAGGATCCAGAGATCAAGGCCTGGTTGGCTTTGGGGACCAAGTCCAAGAAGAAGGGTGGGGGCAAGAAAAAGAAAGGTAAAAGTCCACGGTTCTCATACACTAAACCCTCACCTACTCTGTAATTGCACATTTCTTATAAATCCTCAGAACATGTTGTGTTATGTACTCATTCGATTGGAGAATTTCTACATGTCAAGTTGTGAACTCACGTCACATGTCACAGTGCATTCAGAATCCCATTTGTCACTCGAGGCAGTGCAATTGGAGAGGGTTGAGTGAATGTGGTTTGGATAGATATGCCCAGTAGTAATCTGTGATTCCCATGTATTGGATTATCTGAAGAGTTGCTGTATAATAGGTCCGTCCTTGCTGTTGTGACAATTGCGAGCTAACTTCATGATGACGATGAACAGGCAAGAAGGGCGATGCTATGATTGAAGACTCTGCTGAGGCAGCAGCAGAACCAGCTGCAGAAAAAATGGATACGTCTTCTTAGAGATGGACGGATGAGAGCCTATGACACCAGGTGCTCATTGTCGTGCACCATTTCAGTTTTGCTCCGGATCACAACAGTAACGCTTTCGGATAGCAATTGAAAACGCTGGATTCAGTAAGCAGTCCCCGACAACGCTGTTGATGTGTTTCCAATTTCTGTGKTACACCAAGTCGRRAGTGCTYCCATGTTCAMGAAGAAATGTTATCGAAGATCAACGATTTGAAAAAGGTGCAAACATTTGTGTATCAAGAAAGAATCTCTGAATTGTGTGACTGGTGGGGTTTGCGCCTACGCAGCTATTAGGAACTGCGGCGGAACTTGGTACTTGATACTGTATAATTGTACAGTCTGCCTAATATACTTTCTCGGATGGATGGATGGATGCGAAGAGTTTTGTTAACAAGCATTGCCTTTGGATTTCATGCTGTGCATAAATTTCAAGAGTTTGCTACTGTATATCTGCTTTTCAAGGATTCGTTAGCAGATTCTCAGATTTCCCCTCTGGTTCATGATGCGCGATAACAAATATTCTAACAATGTATTAAATAAAAAATATTACGGAGTAATAATGTTGATTGGTATTAGAGTTATCTTGTAAGTTGGAAATTTCACGGCCACTCTTTCGATGATTGTTCTGAGTTACATTGCATTTTGATTCAACTTCTTGGTTTTAGATCTTGGTCCCACCCTTSGTTTATGGAGCGTAGATTTGCTATGTTCCTTTGACAATCATGACTAAACTGCTCTTAACATTTTTGGGAAATTAGGACCCCTTCTGTCCTTGAGTGATTAGTTGAGCATGGAGTTTGTACTGATGAGATCATGCAACAACACCCTTGACATGGACAATCACAAATCAGATCAGAGCCAAGTACTTCGACCCCAAATGCTTACAATTCACGAGAGAAGGGTTCAGTATAAGAATTTCTAAAGTAGATGTGTATGGGAGGAATAAGGTAGAAGCACCTAAAAGTGACACTTGTTTGAAATTTGCAGATTTTGGGGTAGCTACAGAATAAAATGATGTGTGCTTTGTTAGGAAATGGAATAGGATTTCAACATACTTTTCAGAGCTTGTATGAATAAAATACAAATTTTTGGAAACAACTATGTAGATGCCTACTGTGGACACTAGCCTAACACCAAAGTGGCCACAAAAACACCCAAAAGTAACACACTCGAGCTTGGATCTCAAGCAGGCCATTGGCTACTTCTTGGTAGAGTGACAACTTCTTGGAACCCCACTTGTCCACTTGCCCTTGGGTTCACTTGCACTTGAATTTGGGTCTTTTTCTAGCAATCGCTAAAGACTGCTATTACTTTAAGGTGTACCTACCTTGACGAACCAACGAGGGTGCGAAGTCCATTAGGCACCTCATTCCGTCTCCGTAGCTGAGCTAGACAATATGAGCAGGAGGTGAGAAGCAGGACTTGGACATGATGTGTATGGGCGCTCATCTTTAACTTAAACTGGGGTTGTACACTGTCATTAATATTGTAGTAGCCTCGCACTTTGAAATTGCACAAGAATGATACACAGAAATCAAAGCTTGATCTCAACAGATTAGCTCTTCTACCCCAAAGGTCTCTCTACTGCACTATACATTTCCCCAAAACCAGACTTTCATATGTTAAACTGCTCGAATGTTGCACAGTATCCTCCAGTGTTGAATCAGTTCAAGTCACAAGGCAACGAATTGAGGAGTTCAATTCTGTGACCAGTAGAGCTAGCTCCGAACCGAGCAGCTCTTCCCTCAACCTCTCGATCTGACCCATTGAATCTTGCAGTGCCCTACCTGCCGTAAGGTACCAAMTTATGGATAAGATCGATCTTCAGACCTCTAGGTCTCTAGACAAGGATATTTGCAAGAATATCACTCAATTCAAGGAACTACCAGAAATGCCTAGTTATTTCATTAAACTACTCTTCAACCARTATGTGTACAGAGCCCAAGAGCTGCCTATTTGACAACATTGGCCTCACTTTAACCTGCACTGCACATCTGCAATTGTGCCGACTGCCATGTTGGCTCTACTAAATAAATTTCGGYTGCTGCCTCTACTCGTCCACCTCGGCTCTGATCTCCTCAGTCAGCTCTTTCTTGTAATCATCGAAGCTGTCTGGGTACTTTCTCACGGATCCGTCCTCCACAACCCACACTACACTGTTCTCCTCCTCTTGACAAACGCGAGATATCAAGCGAGCATCGTGACTAACAAGGACAACACCACCAGTAAACTCGTCCAAGGCATCGGCCAATGCATCAATACTTTGCATGTCGAGATGGTTGGTAGGTTCATCAAGCAGCAGAATGTGCGGCCGAGCCATGGATATCGAAGTGAAAACCACCCTGGCTTTCTGTCCCCCTGAAAGCTTCACAATAGGAGTGAGATGATTATGGCTGGGCAGCCCGAACTTTCCAAGCTTGGCTCTCACGGCTTCTTGTTTACTCGGACCCTCTTGATCTGGATAAAGTCGCAGAAGATACTGAACTGGCGTCTCGTCCATCGTCAATGAATCTACAAAATGCTGAGAGTATCGCCCCACTCGAAGCTTCTGGCTTTGACGCGACCGTCCTTCCGTGGGTTGAAGATCTCCAGCCAGGAGATTCAACAAAGTTGATTTTCCAGCACCATTAGGCCCCACGATTGCAACTCGCGTACCCATATCCACACCCACATCAATTCCCTTGAGAGCAAAATCTGGACGATTCGGATACTCAAACCCAACATCAGTCAGTTCGAGGAGTGGGGGCGTCAATTCGGTGGGCTCCGGAAAATGAAACTCCACATTGTAATCCCGCCATCTCTTTGGAGCCTCTGGAGCAGTRTCGTCGTCATCCGCCACGGCTTTCGACTTGCCCTTCGACTTCGCATCCTTCCCTGCAGTAAATTTCGCACGGTCCTTCACCTTGTCCTGCTGAGCCTTGCTTCCACTCCTCTTCGCAGCCTTCAACTGCTTCTCATAAACCTCGTATTTCTTGTTATTTTCCCGACGTTTCTGTTCATACATCTCCTCAAAAGCTGCAAAGTTGCCCTTGTATGTGAGCAGCTTAAAATCATGCAGATGAATAATATCAGTAGAGACGGAATTCAAGAAGTCCCGGTCATGGGAAACGACAATCAAAGTCTTTTTCCACCTCTCGAGGTACTGCTCCAGCCACATCACCGCTCTCAGATCCAGATGATTGGTAGGCTCGTCAAGCAACAACAGAGTAGGCTGCATAAACAAAGCCCTCGCCAACGAGATCCTCATCCGCCAACCTCCACTAAACGACTTCGTGGCCCTCCCTTGCATAGCAATCGAAAACCCTAGACCTGCCAAAATCTTCGACGCTCTAGCTTCTGCAGCGTCCGACCCAAGCACCTGCAGCTTCTCAAAAAGAGCCGTCAGCTTCTCTCCACTATCGTCATCGTCATCATCAGCCCCAACGTTGTDGGCTTCCTGCAGCTTCGCAGCCTCSTCGCGCAACCGAACAAGCTCTTCATCCGCCGATACAACCGATTCCAGAGCCGTTTTCTCATCACCTACAACCTCCTGCTCCACCAACAACACATCGATGTTCTTGGGAACCGGAATTTGCCGCCACGCCAACAGCTTCAGCAATGTGGATTTCCCGGTACCGTTCGGCCCCACCAGACCATACCGCCTGCCATGAACAATAGTAATCGACGTGTTCTTCAGAAGCTCCTTCCCACGAGCAGAAACGGAAAAATTCTCGACTTTGATGTCCTTCATGCTGGCCTCAGCCGCAGTCTCCTCCCCTTCCATAGTCGCGGTCTTGGCCCCAATCGTCACCGAAAACGCATTCCTATCGTCCTTCATCGCTTCCTGCTTCACCAAATCCGCCACATGGGCAGCAACCATCTCCTTCTTCTCTTTCTTCTTCACCGTCTTGTCTGATACCGTCAAATCCAAACCCCTGCGCTCGCCCCGCTTCAACGCCAAGGCCGCCTCCTCCTCGCTATCCATTCCCTCGTCCTCTTCATCTTCGGGTGGCAAATCGATGTCACCGTAAGCGCTAGTCGCTGCAGCAGGTGCCTTCTTCGGAGCCTTGGCGCTCACGGTCGGCTTCGGCTTTACAGGTCGGTCCTCCTTCGTCTTGTCCAAACTGTTCAGAAAGGCAGACACCGAAACCCGCTCCTTCTTCACATTTCCGCCTCCTCCACCACCACCTGTCTTCGCCTTTCCCCCTGACGCCACGGCGTCCTCCTTCTTCCGCACCATGGTGCTCAAAACCTCAAAACCCTACCCTCAAAATTGCGGCGAAAAACCTCACCGRAATCAGAAAAGAAACAACAGRGGCTCTGTATCGAGGAGTTTCAGGAGCCGATAGGGGATCCAAACGAGGAGCAAAGGGCTTACGATCACTGCCCCCAACTACAGAAGGCTTAGCTTAGTACAATCAGCAATGCTCCWGAGCTGCAGCAACCCTAAAAAGTAAAATTTGCTTGGAGAGCAAGGGGAGAGACGAGGACGAGGACGAGGACTTTATGGATGGATGTGRTCAATGGCCCACAAATCCGCCTCTAAAATCAATACACCCCAAAAGATGATGAAGCAAAGTTTGCACATTTTCTAACATTCCTAAACCATCATTAAAGGATTACTTAACCCTTGAACACTGAGGTGGATGTTTTGTGTCCGATGGATGATAGAAAATCTTTTTGTGTAGGATAGAAGTGCAACTATTCATTCTCGGAATTTTGAATGAAAAGTGGAGATTTGCTAAAGTACATTGAATTCCAATGAGTGTGTTTGGATTTTTTTAAAGTTAGTGATTTCCACAGTATCAAAATGGATGATTTCCACAGTGGAGATTTGCTAAAGTACATTGAATTCCAATGAGTGTKTTTDRATTTTTTTAAAGTTAGTGATTTCCACAGTATCAAAATGGATGATTTCCACAATCACTAATCCGCCTTTAAGGATTAAGTAGGAGGTGACTAAATCTAGAATGAGAGGGGATAAGGTGTGTGTTAATATCAAAGGAAAAGAAGAAAGTGTATATCTCCCTTGACAATACAATATGGTCATATGGGGGACTTCCATCGRCTCCATTTCACTTAGAACAAAAAGTAGTTGAAATTTTCAAGAGGATATTACAGCATTATATGACACTTTGGGAAAAAAAACACTACCGGCAGCAATGCAACCTACTTATGTGTTTTGAAAGTGGGTGGATCACGTCAAAAATATAATGTTATGAATTAAAGACCTAGTGAGTGTGAGAGGATTGCTATTATGTGAGCATAAGAGTGTGAGCCTATGAGCCTAGAATACTACATTTCTATGTAATAGGTGTATATACCATAGAAATCGTTGATGATTGTAGGGTGTACATGTTACAAATATCCATATTATAGGTGTATGATACATATATTTTTTATAATGTGTGGTATCTACATTATAGGTACCTATATTGTGGGCTCAATATTCACAAGCTCGCATTCTTGGGCTCACATACTTGCATTGTTGATGAGTGAACAAAATTGRCATTTTTTCCACTTTCAAATGCACACTATAAAAGAACAATGTCAATTTGAACATTTTTTGTCAATTTTTTGTCAATTGGGACTTCTCAATTTAGACATTGTTTTTTTGTAGTGAAAGTAAATTGATGATTTTGAGAGCAATGCTAAACAAGTATTCAAAAAATGAACTATAAATAATCATTATGCACTTATAACAAGGCCAGTATATTTGTGGCAATATGATAAGGCAACTTGTGACACATGATAAGGTTCTCTAGTAGTTCAAAGTCTATATTCTTATACTCGGATTATTCCCCCTAATATGCTTGGTTTTTTTGGAGCAGAACATAACTTCAAAATTCATGGAAAMTTTTGTTCACAATTTATAAATCCAAATGGATGCTAAATAATWAAGAAACAAACTACTTGATTTTTCCACAGCATRGCAACTTTATATTTGTATGGAAACAATCAAATGATAACATTTTCTTCCATTTAATCATTTTTTCATATTCTTTTCTATGGTTRTTATCTTAAGTGGAGTATCAATTATTTAAATGAAAACAATAACCTCATCATTATATTTTTAAATGGGGCACAAAGTGCAAGTCTGTAAGTGCTCAASTTCAGTGTGAGGCATTTTTKGGATTCACTATAGCCTCACAATACCCTAAAAAAMAAGAGATTTAACATAGATTAGATTGTAATACTTGCAAAAATAATGCTCAAGTGTCAATGTGATGCATTTTTTGGGTTCACTATAGCTTCATATTAAGGTAGAAACACCCAAAAGCGTCCCTATTCCCATTCTTGTACCCTAAGGTACCACTAAATGTGTCCCTAGGCTTTAGTTAATGTGTCCCCCAAATGCTTACTATCTTTGATTTAATGACACATTTGAAGAACACATATTTAACTTTAATTTGTTGTTTGCCGATTTTTACAGATTTTGATTTAGGATCCACTTTATGTGATAGTTTCAATGGTTTAAAAAGCCAGCACTTTGAAAAATCATAGAAATTACATATCACATCCAAAAAAACTATTTTTTTCAATATGTGTAATTTTCACTTGCTAATACTAAAAAAATGATATTTTCAGGAAAACCCTGTCTCCAATTATGTTGAATTGCTTATATTGATGGTTTTGGGTGCTTACAGTGTACTTTTATACTTTCTTGACCACATAGAAATGGCATTAAATTTCAATATATTTTAGTCTTAGAAAATTTCAAAAATGAAAATTTAGAAAAAATGTATTTTTCAAAAATTATAGTATGAATTAAATGGAGATGTTTTTAATACCATTTAAATCCTTCATGGAAAGGGATATTAGTACATTTTTAGTTTCATAAATTTTAGAYTCACGAGACAAGAAATAATGAAAAATAAGTATATTTTTCAAATACGTTGTTTTAGAAAAATAAACCCAACTTACACCAAAAATGAGGGGGCCTAAAAATTGAAAAGTCTCCCTSTTTAAGCCCCTTCATTTGCCATTGAGATGTCTTCCTTTCAAAGGCATGACCTTTGGATTGGGATAAACTACTTCAAAAAGCATGAAATGACAAAAAAATTTAAAACTTAAAAATATTACAAAAATAGTGCTTCTTAGTGAAGATTTCCTAGAGTTTTGGTTGGACCCACCTCAAAGAAATGGGTCAAATTATGATTCTAGAGGACTCAAGATTTAAAGACTTTTGTTACTACATAGAAAAAATGTGCTCCACATCATTGGACCTTCTTAGAGCTTCCATGACCTCTGATTTCATAGTGTATGAGCTAAGTCAAAACCTTTAACTCTTTTGATAATTCTAATCAATCAATGATGCAAGTGTATATATATGTATATAATTATGTATTAATYTTCTTTATGGATCTTTTTAAATGATTTCTCCATTTATGAATTATACATAAATGATTTTTCTATTGATTGTCACTAATTCTRATTCCATATTTTGACGTTYACCAATGGGAGCTTTTMAAGCAATTCATTGAATGTGATTCAATAGATTTGTTGAACAAAATCCTCTGCTATATGCAAAACAAGAGCATATACAAACAATGTCTTTTATCCAATAAGTTCATTAGATTTCATTCTACAATAATAGTGGAATTTGAATCTAAGCAATGAAATGTGTTTGTTAGGAAGAATTTTGAAACCTTCAAAAGCTATAAATTTYTATTAAGTTTCTATAGTGAGCACTTTCTAGAAAATGTTGTATTGATAAAAGTGCACATGGATAGAGTTAGTAAATGTTGCTAAATCTGTGTCATCAATATCATTAAAACTTCATTAAAAAACATTTTATTTTTATAATTTTATATGTTGAGAATTTCAAAGATCATTTTTACTATGGAGTTGCTATTGATTTAAACAAGTTTATTATCCTAGTAGATAAATACTATATAAAACAATTAGTGAGTCTCACACTAATTGAATTACCTTGTGGAATAATAAGGAGTACTTGAAATGGGTACGATAATATTCCATAATATTCCATAGGATCTCTCCCCTAAGAATAGGGAAGGGCCTATTTGCTCAGTGTGAATAAAGAGGACAGCTGCACACGGGCTTTGGTTTTTTGATGATTAGGGTTTCCCATTTACCTTTAGCTCCATCGCCATCGCCGCTCCTTCCCCCCCTCGGACCCCTCTGTCTCTCCCCTTTCGTCGACTCCCCTTGTCGCCCCCCCGTCTGTTCCCCTTCMCCCCCTTCGCCCTTCCCGTCCCGCTTCTTTTCATCTCTTTCTCGCCTATTTTGACCCCAGATTGCGTTTGCTACTGACAATTTTAGTAGATTGGAGGTTCGGGTTTGCGGAATTGGAGGACACATTGGGAGGACTGACAGCGGGGGAGGGTTTGAAGTTTTGGATTCATCCCTGCACTCTCCCCCCGGAAGTTACGTGTTCATTTAATTTTCAAATTTTTTTGGCAGAATCATTCCTGTAGGTCGAGTGGATTGGTGGTGATTGAGGATCTCGCCTTCGAAGTGACAAATTCGGCTGTCGGACCAACTGGTAAGTGTCGTTGAATTTTCCTTGTGGAGATTTGAGGTTATAGGGCTGTGGAGTTCAATGAGGACTTGGGGTTTTGGGATTCGAAGGGGAGTTTGAAAGGGGCGAGCTCTTGTTTGGTAATGCGAACGGAAGGGGGTAATGTCATGTGGCGATGGTGATGACTTTGTTCGTGGCGCTGGAGACTGTATCTATTTGCTGTGTCGGTAGAGTTTCCTATTTGAGCTGAGGCTTGGCCTGTAGAGCGGTGACGTGAAATGTGTAGTGAAGCGTGAGGGAGCTCGTCTGTGACGAATTTGAACTTATTCCTGTCTGAGTAGGTTTGGTATTTGTGTTTCTGTGAGAGTAGATCTGTCGTTGAATTCCTAAGATGTGGACGAATACGAGGATGGGCTTGGCGATCCGGTTTGATAGTGCTTGAGAGTGTGGTTATGGAATTTCATATATATGGAAAGGATGTTGTGYCTTGTACCTTTGAATCCCTCAGTTTAAGCCTGAATTCTTAAGTTGGCGCAACTATTTCCGTAGTTTGTGGACGCTGCTTTGATGATTAATTGTTTAGTGTGGTATCTGCAATAGTTGTGGCGTCGAGCGGCTGTTTTATGACTTGTTTGTCAGTTCGCGCTGTTCTCTATATCTTGTGGGATGTTTTAGGGTTTCAGCTCGCCTCATTTCGGAGCTGCTTTTGCTATCTGATMATTTTTGTATGAGGAGGAATGTCAAACACCAATTCAACAGTTTTAGAAGTTTCTTGGCATGTTTGTGAATTTTCAGGTTCCAGTGTCGCAGTATATGACCGAGGAGTGATGGCCATCGGCCACTATGAGATGTGGAATAGTGTGCCATTAAGGGCCATGACCATCCCTAATGTTAGAATACTGCTGGCTTAACAACTCGACTTTTATGTTCTTACGCTGTCCTGATGATTTTCATTCGTCCTCGTATGCGCCGAACCGATGTTTGTTTGTTCCCGAAGCCTAGAGCTTCTGTTGGATTTCAGCATCCTAAGACTTTATTTATCTCCTCTGTTGGGATAGAATTATTTCAACGCTTCCATCTCATTCAGGCAATTCAGCACTGCCGTTGCTCAGTTGGCAATCGCAAGATTTGAACCCGAAAATGACAGTACTTAGGAGAGGCTTTCCGACACTTTCGTTGTCTTCGTTGAATTATTGATCTGATAGAAAATTTGTCCACCTTACAGAAGAGCCTGTAGCGGAAAAATAAACACATGTGTGTCTTGTAGCCAGTTTTCTGGCTTTCCGACTTGAGAAATTAGAAAGGTCAGGATCTATATGACGATCCTCTCTTTTGGCAATTCTGGATTTTGGTAACCGAATACGATGATGATATCGTTGACTTGTGCGCATGGAGGGTTTTATGAGCGCAAGTTTTCTGGACGAAGTTTAAGCAGCTGTTAGTGATCATGTGAKTCCGAAGTGTATTGTGGCTCAAATGTGATCAACGAGGACGAAGTGGAACATTGTGAAAGCCTCGGAGGCGTTGGCTATGATTTCAACTTTATGAATCATCTGTTAGAGATGGTACTACAGGAGATTATTATATTGCTTTAACAGAATTTGAAAATTCCGGCTCATCAGATATACCATAGAGGATACGAAGAATTTACTGTTCTCTGTGGACCGGAACCTGGATACTTTACCCAGGAGGAGTAAGGAGGAGGCCTTTTCTGCTGCAGCTCGCACGCGAGGACAGAACTGGGAGTCGCAAGAGTTGTGTACTAGGTTACTCTGCCATGGCAGGTTTACTTGGTGGCGCCGATGCAACAGCGCAATTGGCATTAGCAGGTGCAAGTGCTGGTAGTGGAAAGCTCGAGGAACCTGACCACTCTAGTGCAAACTGGTACTTCAGTCGAGACGAGATTGAGAAGCASTCGCCTTCTAGGTTGGATGGAATCGACATCAAGAAAGAGACATACTTTCGGAAGTCGTACTGTACATTTTTACAAGACCTGGGCATGCGGTTGAAAGTGTACGACCTTGAACCTGGTGTTAGTCTACTTTCATCTGGTTGCTGGCATTTGGATATACAAGATCTCTGCTCTGTTTATTTCCGAATGTTTTGGGGGGGATATTAGTTCGCCTAGTTCATAGTCCTTCATATATATATTTGGATTTGTTTCCATGCTTAAGTTTTATTGATTTATTTTTGTATTAAATTTCAGGAGTAATTTGCTCTGCTTTTTCTAAACGATGATGCAGGCCTCAAGTGACCATTGCAACTGCGATTGTATTCTGCCATCGATTTTTCCATCGCCAGTCGCACAAGAAGAATGATAGATATGTGAGTCTTGCTCCGACCATGTTTTAAAAGAATTGGAAATAGTATGGTCTGGACCCTTCGTGACTGGGAAGTATTTTGCGAGGTTGTGAATGTCCGTGTGGTGTAATGTGGTTCCAGATGGTAGCAACCGTATGCATGTTTTTGGCTGGAAAAGTGGAAGAAACCCCTCGTCCGCTTCGAGAAGTTATCATGTTCTCATATGAGATTCGGTTCAAAAAAGATCCTGTGGCAGTGCAGAAAATCAGACAGAAGGTAATACTTCCACTTGCCATTCTTCTTGGTCTCTTGAATAATGTAAATCCTTGGTGAGTTTTTTGTTGATATAGCCTTCAAGTTGGGACTGGAAGTAAATTTGCTAAATCGATGCACTTGTGACTTACTGAAGATCCTTGACGTGCGTTGGTCGTTTGAAGTTTAGCCAAGAGTCGATTGAGTTAAATTCACGGTGGCTTCCAACATGTCTGGGTCGCGTAGATTTTATTATGTGATTCATTGCAGGTGAGGATTCATCTCGAGTGGCGTGTGCAGATAGTCTTTGTATTGTGCTGAATTTTCTCGTTAGTGTAATAACTTGGAATCTGAGCATACATCCAGAGAATTGTTGGTGGGTCATTCAGAGATTTTAGGAGAAACTTGAGGCTACCACTTGAATGAAGGAACTATCTCCAGCGTTTGCGGCACGTTCTTATGTGGATTACTCTTCTTGTCTGCTAGGACGTATACGAGGAACAAAAGGATCTGGTACTGGGAGGAGAGCGGTTATTGCTGACCACTTTGGGTTTCGATCTGAATGTACATCATCCGTACAAACCCTTGGTGGCAGCTATCAAGAAGTTCAGAGTAGCACAGAACACCCTGGCGCAAGTTGCTTGGAATTTTGTGAATGATGGGTGAGTAGACTTGAACTCCGTCTGCTCTCCGTCGGATTTCATTATTTTTTGATAATTCCCGCGTTTCTGCGGACTTCCTTCATCCCTAAGTGCCCAAGTTAATAGTAGGAAGTTCACTTTGGAAGCTACTCGTCGATTATAGTAAGTTTTCAAAGAACATTTCTATCATTTAGCAATGTAGATTTGATTTCTTCTTTCCATTCATACATTTTATTTCCTCCCTTGAAGCTTCATAAATGACTATGTTAAACTCCTATACTTATGATAACGGCCACTATTTCACCATTTGGGCACTTAGGGGTTATCTGATTTGGGCATTTGTCTCCGAGTTCCGAGCTTGAGGATTGCTTGATGAAGACCCATATTATTTTCTGTTACTACTTTCGCCTTGCAGTTTTTCCTTTCCTAAGTGATTAAGACAGCTGCATCCCCTTTTTTGCTCCCGCTTATCGGTGCTGTCTGCTTAAATACGTTTGTAATAAATACGTTTGTATGTTTTCAAAGCAAGCAATCCTCAAGCAAGAATACCCAAGTGATTCCGGATGACTTCCTTCAGGTTGCTTGGAATTGCGTGAACGATGGGTAAGTAGGCCCGGGATTTTGGGTTTTACGTTTTCTCATTGCTTCTACAGAAAAGATAATTCGTGGTTTAAACGATTACCTGGTCTTTTGTGCCCCCCATTAAGCTCTTTCTTCTGTCTGATCCGTTTAGCAGCCAGAAAGATTCCCTCGTTAGTATATAGCTGCTATTCTGCTTACATGTATTAATTGTCTCTGTAGATATATGCCAGGTAAGCTTATTTAACTGAAGAACATTTGTAATTCACAAGTTTGTTGCAAGTTCGAAGGGTTGACCCAAGGGGAAAGGGTTGTGCAGTCTTCGCACTTCGCTGTGCCTGCAATTCAAGCCTCATCATATTGCTGCTGGAGCTATCTTCTTGGCTGCTAAGTTTCTCAAAGTGAACCTGCCCAAAGATGGAGACAAGGTTTGGTGGCAACAGTTTGAAGTTACCCCGAGACAATTGGAAGGTGGGCTTTCACGTTCTCTTCACCCAATCAAATTCCTATCTGCATGATGAGATTTATGCTAATTTCCATGTCTGTCATAATGAATTCTCGTTTGTTTTGCAGAAGTAAGCAATCAAATGCTGGAATTGTATGAACAAAACAAAACCAACGGTGCAACCGGTTCGCTTGCCAATGATCCAAGCCCGAGCGAAATGAAYCGAAGCCAAGCCCAATATGAAGCTCCCTCTACAAATGGACATCATTTTCAGCAAAGTCATTTAGCGAAGGCAGAAGTAGTGGAAGGAAAAGTGGATGATACTTCTAGTCAGCGGGATGAAGAGTATGCTGGTGGTAGGGTACAGTCATCTTCACCTTTGTACACACCCAATATGGTGAGAACTTATAGCGACCCCCCTTCTGATCGACCGTCAGAAGGAAGACATAATGGCGTCTCGGAGAACTCTGGCGTGCAAAATTTGAATGGGAGGATAATGCAGGATGCGACTGTCAGGAAGGAAGTTGTGCGATCGACTGAACATTATCATGAGTATCGAGAGGAGGTGAAGGCAAATGTTACCCGAGTTGATCGGAACGATGACGGAGGATTAAGTGTCCGTGAAAGACGACGAGAAAATGAGGATTGGATTGGGAAGGACAAGACGAAAGAGAAGACAGCTACGGTGGTCAAGTCCGAGACAGCGGAGATTAAGACGAAGACAACAGTAACGACAGATGAAAAGGACACCAAGAAGGAGTTTGTGAGCCTGGATGAAGTGGACAAGGACAAGATAAAAGCAGCATTGGAGAAACGAAGGAAATCACGAGGAGGATCCGACGTTAAGCCTCCTGGTGTTAAGCATGAGCCAACAAATGAAGAGGAGTTATTAGAAAGGGAACTCGAGAGTGGTGTGGATACGGCAGCAGAGGCTGAGAAATCTGTGAAGGAGAGAAGGGATAAGAAGTTTTCGAGGAGTGAGTATGATAAGGAGCATCAGTCCGGTGCCAAGAAACCAAGGGTTAAAGAGGAGGGGGAAGTGAAGAGTAGAATTGAGCATGATGTGACAGTTTTGAAAGAACGAGTTGCTGAGGGTGATCTCGCTCCTCCAATCAAGAAGAAAATTGTGAAGGAACATGAAAAGAAGCAGGTATAATGGTGCTAAAACGAGTTTTCTTCATGCTTCTTTATGCTTCTTTATGCTTTTTGCTGTTCTTCATCGTTTRGAGTAGTCTGGTGCCATTTGCAGCCCACTTTCGACCATTTTGCATGTCTCATGCTGAACAAGTATTGAAATGTTGTCCTCTCAAGACATAATTTATACCTTCTACTTTCACTTTCCTTAGTCCGTAGGTTTAGGCTCTTTTTCCATTTGTATTTCTCCAGCAGTACGGAGATAACATTTTAATGCATTTTTGTCTCCAGGGGAAGTCACTTGARCGTAGTGATCATGGCGATGTAGAAAGAGACAACAGGGTGCAAAGGGAACGCTCTGCAGAAAGGGTCGAAGAGGGTGAAGTGCCGAGCACAAGCGGCACTACCAGGTCTCCACCACGATCGGCTGAGAAGAGGTCTTTGCCTGACCGTAGCTTGAGTCCTGGAGCTCAGAAGCGTCACTACGGAAGCCGCGAACAGTACGGAAATCGGAAAGATGGGCACAAAGATGGGAGGTATTCTTCACACAGTCGAGAGCACTACCATCACCATTCTTCCCACCACAGGTATRGTTTTTCTTGTCGACATTAATGTTTTTTGCTAATTCCCTCTGTTTCTCTCCTGAATGTTAATGTGTGTAGTGTATCCTTCAAATTCATTTCGTGGTTTTCAGCTGTTTACTCATTATGAGTGATTCTCATTATTAGAATGGGGTATTTCGAGGTGTATTTTGTCCCCATTTATAAGAGAAATTTTATCACTAGAATATGTATTATTTGGATATTGTATGAACAAGTTATCAGTTGTTGAAGTGTAAAGTACGAGAGTCCCAATCGCAATCCTAGACTACCCTTGAACCATGAGTATTGCATCTACAAAGTATATCATGAAAATATGAAAATATCTTTGACTGTCATAGAACCTAGAAATATCTCATTTCTAACGAGTCACGTGTTTGGATGACAYTTGTATTGTACATGGGTGACGTTTCATGGAAAAAGACCCCACGCTAATGGGTTCCCTACCTTACTATGCTTTCTCGTAGACATTTCGTTATGAGATCATCTGCTAATTTTAGTCGCAAGTGATTAATAGCAATTTCCGCCAAAGTTCTCAATTCGTTTATTAGTTTCGTTTTTGCTTTGWGTAATCGCAGGGTGTTCCTCTGCTGGGAAATTTGTGTTTTTGTGTACTGATAGATTTACCCCCCTCTGGCAGGTACGACCGTCCAGATGGTGAAAGGGATCGTCACCGGGGTGATCACAAAGATCGGGATTGGTCTGACCGTGATCACAAGAAGCCTCGTCATGAGTGAGAAATTGCTTGTTGTCTGGACCTGTGGGATCTGGTTTTGCAGGAAGAATGTGCCACAAATATACTGCTTGGACTCCTTACTCTTTAGCTCTTTCAGATTGAGCATTATTATTGGAGCTTCTTTATGACGCAGTTATTTCCCCATTTCATCTCTGATGGTAGGGAAGTTTCTACTTTGAACCGCTGTGCTACTGATTTTGTTGTTTCCAGATGTAATCCAGCTCTCACCCTGTTAGTAGGAGGTGCTGTGGATGCCAGAAAATGAGATGTATGCTGCAAGAAATACAAGTTTGTATGAACGGCTCTGAAGAGGGAAAAAAAAGTGTGCTTCGGGATAAGGCTAGAGATTTTGATCTTAGAATAGAGATTGTAGAGTACATCTGAAGTAGTAGTTCAAGAAGTGTTGTCAGTGGATACCGATTCAGTGGTGTCCGGAGTTGCAATTTTCCTTTTTAMGAGCAAAGCTCTTTTTGCCCTCGTAAACTTTTTTGACTTGAAAGATGTGTTGCGATACATGAGAGATTGTTTTCGGTACCTGTACGAGGGATGRCAGAAAACACCTTTTGCTATTCTGATCATGTGATATTCCAAATTTTGGTTGAAGGGTATTTTTGCCAGCAAAGCTAAGTCCCTTCAGTTTGTTGGGATTTATTGTTTACGATCCTACTCTTACTCCCTTTCTTGACTTTTTCTTCGTCAACTGTGCAGTTCAGGATATAAACCACTTGGTCTTCTGGTATCACTAAGGCATACATAATCAACACTGTCCAAAATGCAACACCTATGATAACATGGGACCAAAAAGTGTTAAAAAATAGATATTGATTGTACAAGATGTTCTGTACACAATCAATACATGAGTCTTACTTAGACATTATTTAGAAAATTTGTAACTTGTTGATAGTGTTCATATTTTGCATGCTAAATGCCATAGGAAATCCTCTTTGAATTGCCAATGAGAATATTGTATACTTAATTATTAAACAACATGGTGGGCGTTTTGTGTCTGATGAATGATAGAGAATCAAATTGTACAGCACAAAAGTGCAATTATTCATCCATGGAATTTGTGTCTGATGAATGATAGAAAATCAAATTGTACAGCACAAAAGTGCAATTATTCATCCANACAGCACAAAAGTGCAATTATTCATCCATGGAATTTGTGTCTGATGAATGATAGAAAATCAAATTGTACAGCACAAAAGTGCAATTATTCATCCACAGAATTAGGGGTGGAAAGGGAAGATGTTCTATAGTACTTTGACTTCTAGTGAGTGCTTTTGGATTTTTTTTAAACTAGTGATTCCCACAATATTAAAATTGATTATTTCCATGGTCATTGTGGAATTAGGGGTGGAAAGGGAAGATCTTCTATAGTATTTCGATTTCCAATGAGTACTCTTGGATTTTTTTAAACTAGTGATTTCCATAGTATCAAAATTGATTATTTTCATGGTCACTAGTCCGTCCTTTAAGGGTTAAAGAGATAATAAACATGTTCAATTGTAATTAGATATGGTTGTAGTTTGTATACTTTAACCCCTCAACGCCTAGGGCCTTTTTGGATTTAAAAACATCATTGTTTTTGAAGTTTTATAGGTCTAAATGTCACTAAGCTATGGAAATCTCAACCATATAATCATGTAGTATTTGTGTTATTGATGACATGAATCAAATTTGGAGTCATTTGGCTGCAAAAATTGCAAGATTACAATGTTAAGAAAGGATGCTGAAATTTCTCTAGAAACACATTTGGAGGTGGAATTTTCCTAAAAACACATTTGGAGGTCAAATTTGATTTCTGAACCTAATCAAATGAAAAAGCTTTAAACTATAAAGGGCTTCAAAACCAGTTTATAAATACATCGGTGAGAGAAAATATCATTGAATTGACTCATTGTGCCTACAAAATGGATTTGAAATGTCAAAAAATAGTTGCAAAAAACACATCTATAACTAAATCTCCTACTAAAATGCTTCTCAATCATTCATAACTTCTTCAATTGATATGAAGTTTTAATCACACAAACTAAACCAATATGCGCAACTTTTTCAATTTTTTTCTATTAAAAATAGACACTAAATGAGAAAGAAATAAGCCTCTGAAGTTTACTATAATCCAAAAATGTCTAGATTTTGAACTTCAAATTGCTTCCAAACATTTAAAACAACTTGGATTTTACCACAATAACTAGACCCCAAGAGGATCATACTAGACTCCAAGGAGATCATAACTCAACAAAATTTTATTGAAAACAAACATTCTATAACAAAGATACAAGACCCCAAAGTTGTAGTCACCTAAATGCAATTTGGTAAACTCAAATTGAAACTGTGCACTTCAAATGGCTTAAAAAAACAATATATCTTGGATTGATCTCAAAATTTTATCACACAAACTAGAAAAGAGAGTGCAAATTTACCAACAAATTTTATTGAATTTGGACATTGGATGCAAAAGTTATAGCACTTTGAACTGGACTTTTAGACTATGAGGACACATTTGGTCCCTTGGGGTGTTTACGGATTAATCAATCATTAAGTTAGTGTATAAAGTCAGCAATCCATTCTCTTGGCCTTTTTCTTTTTTACATTATTAGATTGTGGTGTCCTCGGAAGTCATTAATTATGACTGGTAATTTATGTTGTTCATCACTATACAAGTATGAATTGGTTTTATGTTTCCACTCACCTTCCAATTTAGTTTAAAATTTAAAAGGAAATAGAATCAATGTAGTGATTAATGTTATGATTTTTCCATTCCGAAGTGGACCAAAAAAAATTTATATTTAGATAGTAGATAGTGTATAATTAGATTAAGTTTTGTTGATAGAAATGGCCTAGCCCTGGAAGCTTGAACCTCAATTATTGTATTTAAGAAGTATTACATTGAAGAATCTCATTTCTTCAAATCCATATGCTTGCTTGACACTTGTATCTTAAATATTTAATTGAGGATTAATTAAGTCTTAATTTTCAAATGATTTGTAAATATTTACTAAGCTTATAAATTAGTACTATGGTGCTTAAGCTACTTTAAATTTCAAAAAAATTTGGTTAAATAAATTACATAAAGTGCATTCATTCCAATATAATAATGATCACTAATATGTAAACAAAGATTTATACCGGCCCTTTTTTTCGGTTTTTGAAAAAGTGCCAGGATGGCGATCACTTAAAATTTGGTGAAGCATTTTATTTCTTCGTAGATCCATCTTTTGTACTATAAAACACTTTTCAATCAAATTCATACACTTATTCATCCAAATTTGACAATATCATCCATATTTAAAATTGGATTGAAACTTTTTTGGCGAAAAAGGGTGAATGCAAGAAAGACCGGTCCTATTTTGCGTCACACTTGCAATGACAAAGTTGTCATGTGCTATAACTTTTGGAGCATGAATCCAATCAACTTGAAATTTTTATTGGAGATGTCTAACTTGATATTAATCAAATCCCTTATTTTTCGGAAATTTTAAAAAATCATTTTATATTTAAATTTTGATTTAGCTAATTTGTCACACTTTGCGGTTTAGGGGTTTTTAGTACTAGGGAGTATCCAAAATTAATGATATAGAGACAAAATTTCTATGGTCTATTCCCAATTAGGCATGCATGTATCTACCAAAGGGAATGTAAAAAACATTATTTTATTTCTTCTACATAGGTGCGAACATGGCTCCCTTGCGCACGCACTTTTGAATAAACAAGATGGTTTTAAGATCATTCTTTTAGTGAAATCTCTTCACCATGAAGTCTTCCCAAATCGCCAATTTTTAGTTTTAAAAAAAAAAAAATTTTCCCTATTTTTTAAAATTAAAAAATCAAAGTACCTATTTTCATGAGATTTTTCACTTTTCTAGTTCTCCTACTTAATTTTTTTTTTCTATACTTTTTTTTCCTAGGGTACCTTCTTCTTAAAGGAATATGCATTAAACATATTTTTCTAATTTTTTTCTAATTTTTTTTCTAATTATACAGTACTCTCGAAAAAATCAGCAGTACTGTGCAAAACGCTACCAAAACCGGTCGATCTTTCTTGCAATGACCCAAAAAAGATTTTCACTATGAAATGGTGCTTTCTAGCTCTGCATTTCGCCCAAAAAAAAAGGGCCGATTTATACCTTGTTGCCATTTGTTTTGTGTATATACAACCAAAGACTCAAAATTGACTCAATATTCTATATTGTAGTTCAAATAGATTGCGTAAGGGTTCTTTCATTTTCAATTTTATGAATTTAACCCCTAAAGGACCAAGCTGCGTTTTTTGGCAACATGGCAATTTTAGGCAGCTCACTACAAATGGAGATTTCATTATTTTTTTGTGAAAGTTTTACACAACATGTGTCCAAGGAGTAGCTTTAAGGCCCAACAGTTTTCATAACATTTGACTACACTGTTAAAAAGTTATTGCATGATATGTGATTTTCTTTGAACTTTGGGCAGCCTGGGCAACCCAAAAAACTTCTTCAAAAATCACTTTTTGAAAAAATAAAAATTTGAAATTGGTTCTTTACAATTATATATAAGTGGAAAGCTTTGAATCATTCCATTTGGATGAGTGAGCTAAAAGTTATGAGGAGTTTTACTTTGTGCGTAGGTGAGGTTATTAGAGACTCCATACGTACCCACAAAGTAAAACTCCTCATAACTTTTAGCTCACTAATCCAAATGGAATGGTTCAAAGCTTTCCACTTACATATAATCGTAAAGAAACAATTTCAAATTTTTATTTTTCAAAAAGTGATTTTCGAAGAAGTTTTTTGGGCTGCCCAGGCTACCCAAAGTTCAAAGAAAATCACATATCATGCAATAACTTTTTAATAGTGTAGTCAAATGTTATGAAAATTGTTGGGCCTTGAAGCTACTCCTTGGACACATGTTGTGTAAACATTTCAAAGAAAAGTAATGAAATCTTCATTTGTAGTGAGCTGCCCAAAATTGCTATGTTGCCAAAAAACACAGCTTGATCCTTTAGGGACTAAGAACAAAACATGCTATGTTTTTCATTGATTCTAGAGATAAAAATACTAGCTAGCTACAAATAAATTGTGAAAACAATTTAAACTCTTAGTCCTTTTGGGATTACTGTCAAGTTCAAGGTGGCCAAAATGCAAGTGGTTATATATAGTTTTTACATCCTAAAAACATTGTATTGTACATAATAGTGATTAAAAAAGTTGTTAGCTTGTACTTGTTGGACTCTTCAAAAACAATATTATATACAATTTTCTTTTGGCATAAAGCTTTACAGTGAATACAAAATGAGTTTTTATGTAGTTTATTCTAGCATTGTTTTTTCTTTCTAGCAATTCTTCACTATTTTGAAAACAATATTTTCAGAAATTTCTAATTCGAATCAAACAAAATCCATCATTGTTGAAATTTTCATATCAATTTGATTATTGTTCATTGATTTAGTCATTGTACATTCAATACTCATTTGTAAATGATATTTTTGGTTCTAGAGAACTTCAAGCAGGAGGTGGGGTGAATAAACTCTAAACTCCTAAAAGATAGTTGTCTCTAAAAATGACAATTGAAATCTACTTAGCTTTCTACAAAATTAATTTTGAATGAATCTTTTCTAATTTTTGACTCATGGGGCAAAAACGATTTTTTCCTAGGAATATCTTAATACATTCGGAATTTTAGCAAGTAGTTGACCAAATAAAAAGTTCTAATATCAAAACCATTTATGCACTATACGAAATTTTGATCAATTCAAGAATCTATATTAGAAAGTTGTAGTACTAAAAGCATTCCAAGTAGTGTAAATAATTTTGATTGATACAAAGAGCTTCAATCAAGCTAAATCCCTCTTTTACATCTAAAATTTGGCAAGTATGAAATTAAGGTGAAAAATTATGCAACTATCCTATAAAAACACTATATAAATTACAAAATCTCATTCTAATAAGAACAAAGTTTACCAATTTTTTGTAAGTTGAGAAATAACTTTTGATTAATCTAAATTAATAATTTCAACATTCTTATAGTAGTCTAATACAATTTTCATGGTTTAATTTTTTTTATTAAAATTATCTTGTTTTATTTGTTTTATGTATTCTTACTCAATACTTAAAAATATGACAATTTTTAAAATTTAGTCCAAACTTATTCGTAATCGTAAGAAATTATTTCACATTAACCTCCACCAAAGGTTTTAAGTACTTAATGATATACTAGTATTATTGGTTGCTATTGTAGTTATATTAGAGATTCTCTTTATTAGAGACCAACGTTTCTGGAGAAAATAGATGAAGAAAAGGTATAATTAATTAATTAATCAATTTCATAAATGTCTAATTTAGTGCCTAAGTTTACCACTCAAACTAGAGTGGTAAAGAGAGCGCAAATTTACCAACAAGTTTCTAATAGAGTAGTTGTTCCTTTTGTTAAATTTACAAATAAATATGTAAATAAATAAATATGTAAATAAATAAATAAAATACTGAAATAGGTCCAAAATAGAAATGGGAAAGTTAAATGACAGTATATACCTCAATAACGTTCGCCAGGCCAGAAGTAGTATGACGTCAGTCGCTAAGCCCGGAGTATATGAATCGGAGCCGAACACGAACTAGGGTTTGCGACGTTCCAGTATCTTAGYCTCGGGGAGCGCCATCGCCATCGCCGCTTGCTCTTCTGCCTCCGAGTAAATGGCCTCCTGGTGGCTCTCTATTTTTTTCGTCTCCTCCTCTCTGCCGCGCTTCTTTTGACTCCTGCCGCGCTTGTTTTGGTGTCCTATTGTGTCTTTTCGGTGCTCGGGGCAGCGGGAGGTTTAAGTGCGGCGTGGTGGGGAATCAAACTTGCGGACACCRTCGCCTTCATGGATGGTACGCGGGGCTCTCTGATGCGTTGTGGTTCTGCGAAAGGGTGACCTGGCGCAGTTCTTTTTTCGTGGTGGTGTTGATTTGGTTTTGGTGGTGGGGGTTTTCCGTGCTTTGCTTTATTTTGTGTTCTTTTTTCCTCTTTTCGTTTTTCGTTTGGCGGAGGATCACGTAGTTTCTTGAGGGATTGATCGGAGGGGCGGGTGTCTATATCTTGTGGCGATGGACGTTTTCTTTTTGTTTTTTGTTTTTGTGCCGGTGGTTTCGGTGTTTCTGAGCTGAGAATGTTCGGTTAAGGGGGAGGGGTTTAGGGGAGTATGAAGGGAGCGGAGGTTTCGTTTTCGAGGTTGAGATTCGGTGTGCATTGGTTTTGTTTGTGTTGTTTTTATATGCKCTTGTTTAGATTTTTGGTGGAAGTAGTTGATGTTCTATGGAAAGTATGGTTAGGGCAGTCGAGGTGCAGATTAGGTCATTCGTAGTTCTCTAAGTGAATAGAGTTGCATCTTTCTACCCTGTCCTGGATTTGTTTATCCAGGTGATGGGGAGAATACAGCATGARAAGGTGCTGTGGTTATGTTTGGTGTTGAGTTATTCATTTTGACGAAGGGTTGTCGAGCATGATTTTGGACAGGTCCAGTTTTGGTAGTCGTACTCTTGTGGTATGGGTTCGCCTTACATTTGAAGGGTTTGCAGCTAGTTGGCATGCAATTTTCTCAATCTCGTTTGAAGACCTGGATAGAATTTCAGTATTGCCGTTCATTTTGTTTTTTTCAGGTTTTCATGTGGCAGCAACGGCTGAGAAGTTGCAATCATGAAGCGGTCTATTCGACCTTAAATTTATTCTGCCTTCGCGCCTGGAGGATTTGAACAGGCCTTTTTGCGATTTTAGTTGGGACCTGAAGACTGCTCTATTCTGCTGCGGTTCGTACGAAATTCTTTGTCAGTTCTTTATTCTGGTGTGAGGAAAAGACGAGCCGGGTAAAGCTAGGCGTGTGTATCAGTTTTCTGAGTGATGGCGAGTTCACTGTCAGACATGTCGGCACAGTCGGCACTAGCAGGTGCGACGTCTTGTGGAAACGGAAGGCTTGAGGAACCTGATCACTCAAGCGCTAACTGGTATTTCAGTCGGGAAGAGATTGAGAAACATTCGCCCTCAAGATTAGATGGTATCGACATCAAGAAAGAGACATACTTTCGCAAGTCTTACTGCACGTTTTTGCAAGATTTGGGCATGCGATTGAAAGTGTAAGACCTCATATCTGATTTTGGAAATTAACGTAACATGGTCGGAGAGAACAGATAATCATTATATACCAGTAGTTCTGATGATGTACCTGTACAACTGTATTATATTCATCCGACTGTCAACTGAGTCCAGTGTTAATGAAACCAAGGTGGTGTTCGTCACAGCTGCGCGGATAGTCTCCTTATTTTTTTCCTCCGTCCGCCATGTGTTTTGTGGAAACCGCTTTGACCTGCGTGTGATGGTGCTATGTCTTTGTGTGTTTTTATGAAGAGTAGCTCTATGACCGTGCTGCTATGCATGTGTCGCAGTTAATTACTACTATTGCGCAGTCGCTTGTTCTTACAATTTTATTCTTTGCTGGCATAATGTTTGCTAAATGATCAAATCTTCTGAACATCTCAGGCCTCAGGTGACTATTGCAACTGCCATTGTGTTCTGCCATCGTTTTTTTCATCGACAATCACATAAGAGGAATGACAGATATGTGAGTATCTCCAACCCTTGGCTGGATTATGATCTTTAGAGAAGATGAAAATAGGTTACTAGATGTATTGGACAGTTTCTTACTGTATGAGGGCGAGCAACATGTGCTGGCCTTTGTACTCATTCCTTTGCTGATGGCATGTTGTGGCAGATGATCGCAACCGTATGCATGTTTTTAGCGGGAAAAGTGGAAGAAACGCCCCGTCCTCTTCGAGAAGTTATCGTATTCTCTTATCACATCCGATATAAAAAAGATCAATTAGCAAAGGAGCGAATCAAACAGAAGGTATTACTTCAAACCCCCAATTACGTATTTCCAGATGTTTGCTTCATTGGGAACAATCTCTTTTCTATAGTGATGATTATTTGATTGATGACCTCTTCATTTCCAGAATCATGCCTTTGGTGAATTCTGGCATTATCTCGTGGTAGATGTATTTGGAAGTGTGGGAGTGTTCAGAAAAGATTTTTGTCTGAATTGGTTGTCTTTTTCGAAGGATATGGCAATTGTCTCGAGAGATATGTACAATTGATTGTCTGCCGTGTGAATCTATATTGAAACGTATTTCCAGATGGTTGTGTTAGTGACCACGGTTGGAACGACTAAATATTTTATATGGTCTTTTCTTACGAGAATTTCTCTCTACGTGCATCAGGAAGTTATTGAGGAACAGAAGGAGTTGGTATTGGCTGGGGAGCGGTTGGTCCTGACCACATTGGGCTTTGATCTGAATATACATCATCCATACAAGCCCTTGGTGGCATCTATCAAGAAGTTTAAAGTGGCTCAGAATACCCTGGCGCAGGTTGCTTGGAATTTTGTGAATGATGGGTATGTGGGAGCAGAATCTCTTCTGACTGTGCTAATGTTCTTCAGTTTAAGTCTTATGCTTGTCAAAAGGCTTTCCTTTCAGAATGTTTTTTGGGTGGTCTACACCCTTATTAATGGGTTGTTTCAAACAATCTCAAGGTCTGCTGCCGTCGTGTCTTATTGTCTCTTGAATCATTATATTACTCATGAGTGCAGTTCCGCATTATGTAGTCAAGATGCTCT
The DNA here is from genome assembly GCA_006891605.1 of Pleurozium schreberi. Lineage (NCBI taxonomy): Eukaryota > Viridiplantae > Streptophyta > Bryopsida > Hypnales > Hylocomiaceae > Pleurozium > Pleurozium schreberi. Next base: position 36,004 of record VACF01002390.1, on the reverse strand, counting down.
TTTTAGCGTGAGGGCAACGGATTATTATAGGACACATCTCCTGCAAGAGTTTAGTGATGATCACTGAGTCACTGTCTGCAGTCTTCGGACATCACTGTGCTTACAATTCAAGCCCCATCACATCGCTGCGGGCGCTATCTTCCTGGCTGCTAAGTTTCTGAAGGTGAATCTACCCAAGGAGGGGGACAAGGTGTGGTGGCAAGAGTTTGAAGTCACTCCTAGACAATTGGAAGGTTAGCTCTAAATCCACTCGTCCATTCAGATGTTGTATTGCTCAACTGCTACTTGCTACAGTGCTCATGGTACTTCTGGGTCTTCTCGTATCATGCTCAATGCTGCGCACTTTCCACTTCGTACCCACTTTGACAAATACTTTTACTTGTCATACTTGGATTCTTCATTTCTCTCTATGTTAGCAGTAAGGAGAATTTTAGTCCCCGTTCTTGCAAGTCTCCCTTTTTTTGTTTTTTATTGTGTATGTGTGATTTTCGCATCTTTGAGGGTCAAGTGGTTTCGTTTCTGCAACTGGGTCGGTCATGAGGTCAATTACTATTTTGACAGGAGCCAGTATTTTGCAGAAGTGAGCAATCAGATGTTGGAGCTTTATGAGCAGAATAGAACCAACGGTGCAACTGGTTCACTGGCCAATGACCCAAGCCCCAGCGAAATGAATAGGGGCCATGCTCCCGTAAGCTCGATTCAGGCCCCATCTACAAATGGAAACCACCAACATCAAAGTACTGCAGGAATGCCACAAGCAATGGAATCAGCTGCAGATGAAGCCTCTAGCAAGCAGGTTGAAGATAAGGTCGGTGGTGCGGTGCGTTCATTGTCACCTCGTTCTGGTCTGCTTTCAGATGCTAGACAGAAGGTTACTCYAGATCCTCTTGGCGCCTCCAAACTCTTGAACGGGAGGATCAAGCAGGAGATAACTGTGAAAAACAAAGTGCTTCGACCAAATGGCGACAGAATTGATCATCATGTTGAGTACAGAGAGGAGGTCAAGTTCAGTGTTACCCATGTTGATAGAAACGAAGATGGAAACTTTGTTGCATGAGACCCGTCAAGATTATGTATGGACTGGTTTAAACAGAAAAAGAGTAAAAAAGGGCTATGAGAGTGATTTACAGTAGAAGGATGCAGTGGTGGCGAAACAAAGATATCTGGAATGAGGTTGCAGCAGTAGATAACAAGAAGAATGTGGGAGCTTAAAAGTGGTCCAAGATAAACTCAAGTCAAGCGTTGAAGGAAAGGAATAAGCTCAAGGGAGCATTGGAGGGGAAAACGAAAAACAATGACGTAGCAGATGGGAAGCCTGTAGAATTTAAGCATGTGCCAGTTAATGAAAAATTTCATAAGAGGGGCTTGAGAGGCGCACCACTTTGCAGTTGAGGCTGTGTAAGTTGCTAGATTGCTAAGGTATACGGGTGTTAGTCACTTCTTAAACGCTAAGAGTGATGTTAGGAGGGAGGGCTTAATATTAATCAAATTCCTCACTTTGACCGGTCTGGAAAATCGAGTTGCGGACGTGATTTTTCTTCAATAACACAATTCATTTCGAAGGAGAATTATTCGTACCAGCATATAAGGCAAAAGGTATGCTTCATGCGTCTGTAGGAGATGAATAGATTGTATTTGTCTTTAGCTTTTATATGTCTATTTACGTGTGGGTATTTAAACTAGGATTCTGTAGATTTTGGCCTACTTTAGATTCGTGAAGTTCATTATTTAGAAATTCTTGACTTTTGCTGGCTTTAGTTATTGAGTAGCAAGATTAAAGATTTAAGACTCAGTGATGTTCTAGAGGTGTTACAATTTTTATACTGTTAGTAGTGAGGTCGTTAGYTCTCCAACTTTCATTATAGTTGTTCCTGAAGTATTTGTTACTTGATGCTGAGATCCACGTGTGTCTTCAGGGGATTCACAAGAGCTGATGACCACACTGATGTCGAAAAGNTTCTCTCTATGTTAGCAGTAAGGAGAATTTTAGTCCCCGTTCTTGCAAGTCTCCCTTTTTTTGTTTTTTATTGTGTATGTGTGATTTTCGCATCTTTGAGGGTCAAGTGGTTTCGTTTCTGCAACTGGGTCGGTCATGAGGTCAATTACTATTTTGACAGGAGCCAGTATTTTGCAGAAGTGAGCAATCAGATGTTGGAGCTTTATGAGCAGAATAGAACCAACGGTGCAACTGGTTCACTGGCCAATGACCCAAGCCCCAGCGAAATGAATAGGGGCCATGCTCCCGTAAGCTCGATTCAGGCCCCATCTACAAATGGAAACCACCAACATCAAAGTACTGCAGGAATGCCACAAGCAATGGAATCAGCTGCAGATGAAGCCTCTAGCAAGCAGGTTGAAGATAAGGTCGGTGGTGCGGTGCGTTCATTGTCACCTCGTTCTGGTCTGCTTTCAGATGCTAGACAGAAGGTTACTCYAGATCCTCTTGGCGCCTCCAAACTCTTGAACGGGAGGATCAAGCAGGAGATAACTGTGAAAAACAAAGTGCTTCGACCAAATGGCGACAGAATTGATCATCATGTTGAGTACAGAGAGGAGGTCAAGTTCAGTGTTACCCATGTTGATAGAAACGAAGATGGAAACTTTGTTGCATGAGACCCGTCAAGATTATGTATGGACTGGTTTAAACAGAAAAAGAGTAAAAAAGGGCTATGAGAGTGATTTACAGTAGAAGGATGCAGTGGTGGCGAAACAAAGATATCTGGAATGAGGTTGCAGCAGTAGATAACAAGAAGAATGTGGGAGCTTAAAAGTGGTCCAAGATAAACTCAAGTCAAGCGTTGAAGGAAAGGAATAAGCTCAAGGGAGCATTGGAGGGGAAAACGAAAAACAATGACGTAGCAGATGGGAAGCCTGTAGAATTTAAGCATGTGCCAGTTAATGAAAAATTTCATAAGAGGGGCTTGAGAGGCGCACCACTTTGCAGTTGAGGCTGTGTAAGTTGCTAGATTGCTAAGGTATACGGGTGTTAGTCACTTCTTAAACGCTAAGAGTGATGTTAGGAGGGAGGGCTTAATATTAATCAAATTCCTCACTTTGACCGGTCTGGAAAATCGAGTTGCGGACGTGATTTTTCTTCAATAACACAATTCATTTCGAAGGAGAATTATTCGTACCAGCATATAAGGCAAAAGGTATGCTTCATGCGTCTGTAGGAGATGAATAGATTGTATTTGTCTTTAGCTTTTATATGTCTATTTACGTGTGGGTATTTAAACTAGGATTCTGTAGATTTTGGCCTACTTTAGATTCGTGAAGTTCATTATTTAGAAATTCTTGACTTTTGCTGGCTTTAGTTATTGAGTAGCAAGATTAAAGATTTAAGACTCAGTGATGTTCTAGAGGTGTTACAATTTTTATACTGTTAGTAGTGAGGTCGTTAGYTCTCCAACTTTCATTATAGTTGTTCCTGAAGTATTTGTTACTTGATGCTGAGATCCACGTGTGTCTTCAGGGGATTCACAAGAGCTGATGACCACACTGATGTCGAAAAGGTCAACAAGGTGGGAGGGAATGTTCTGCAGAATGAGGGACGAGGGTGTAGTGTCAAACACAAGTGGAATCAGAGAATTTTGGTGTCTTCCTGCTTTTTACCTGAGTCCTGGATCTCAGAAGTTATTCTACGGGAGCCGAATTTTTGGAATTTTTGAAGGATGGGAGATATTCCTCACAGAACCGTGAGCAGGTATGCATTTTACGTCGGCATGCGTGAGGACTTCCATCATTTTTCATCTCGTCTATCATCTTGCCCAATCTTGATTCTTATTGACTGAAGTGGGTTAATGTTTACTAGCATCCGTATTTTGATTTTGAACCTTTTACTTCACTTTTTACAGGCATGTTGGAATACCATCCAGATGGCGAAGACCTCTGATTTTGGTCCGACTGGAGCAAGTATGCTCTATGAAAATGAAGGATAGAAGATCAGTACTCTGATTCTCTTCTTCAGTAAGATGTGCATATTCATTTAGGGCATTTAACCCTTTAAAGACCACTGCTTTTTTACAGAACTTAGACAAAAATTGGGGTCACAAGGATCTCTGACTTGTTGAGAGTGAAAAGGAGTTGTAAGTATTTGGGAATTAGACCATTTCAATGGATAGAAAATACAGGTACAAAATGCRATCCATCATTATTTTCTTTTGAAGAAGAAATGAGGACCCAGTATCACAATTGAAAGATTTTACAGTTTTGCACGATAATTTGAGATCATCACGATGCCAATTTCAGGATACCTCCACATTATTGAGCACCAAGGATATAATTAWGCATATTTCATRTGGGTRTCATATGTGATAGGGGCTTCCAATGGATGTGGTATGCAAGTATTTATGCATTTGTCAAGAATTKGAGTCCGAAGCYCTTTGGTAAAGTAGTGAAAGCATTTCATATGTGGATCCACATTCCAATGTGATGAAAATACTAGCTTAGCAATGATGAATTTGTTTACATATTATAATTCTATGAAGAATATTAGCTTTGAATAGTGTAGTTTATATCAAAAATACCAAAGKCAATGTGGATTTACTTTAATGATCAAATATTTGTTTCTAGTCATGCATAGAACATTTTGTACTTGTGTTACTATGTTCTTTAGATTTTCTATGCATGGGAGATTCATATCTTGCATTCTTTACAAACAATGATGTGGGACAAGAGTCATCTATAGATTATAAAGTCTTCTAAAGCAAGTTTTTGTGGCATTTTAATAKCMGTTTAAGATCATGTTGAATTGAATCATCTACMAAGTCTTATCATGCAAGTRGCCTTYGGATAACCTTATCTTCCATGAGTACCATATTGGTGTATTATTTTTCTATTGCAATTGTACAAAGCTTTCTAATGCCACATTTAACTATTCCTACTCCTCATTTTGAAGTCCATAATTAATAATGGTTATCAAGAGATAATGAAAAACATTAGGAGATCAATACATAATATTTGGAACATCCATAGATGTTATCTTTGGATATATTTTTGAATATCTTTGGATGTTATTTTGGATGTTAACCTTATTGGAGTTGTCTTTTGAATGGATAGTTATCTGGAAAGAGATCTTTGTCTTTGGATGTTATTTGGATGTATGAAAAACATTAGGAGATCAATACATGATATTTGGAACATCCAAAGATCTTTGGATGTTAGTATATGGAGAGAGATCTTTGAATGCTATTATCTTTAGATGTTATTATCTAGAAAGAGATCTTTGAATGCTATTATCTTTAGATGTTATTATCTAGAAAGAGATCTTTGAATGCTATTATCTACACTAAATAGTGAAATTAAGTTGCCTTTACAATTAGGTTGCCTTCCTCCAAGAAAGTGACTGTAAAAGCCATCAAAGTCAAAAAATATTTCTACAAATACTTCTATTTGTGCACATGGAAGTTCATGAGTTCCAAATACACCAATTACTAATTTAAAAGTAGGATATTTTGTACATTAGCCATAAATATCTATATAGAGTGGCATGTCGAGAAATTAGTGAGGGGCAACCTAATTTCACTATTCAGTGTAGAGAGATACAAACCTAGTTAAATGTGGAGATATCTTTGGATGTCATTATCTGGAGAGGTCCAGATCTAGTTAAATGTGGAGAGAGATCTTTGGATGTTCTTATTTAGATAGATCTAGACCTAGTTAAATGTGGCCTAGTTAAATGTGGAGAGAGATCTTTAGATGTTCTTATTTCGATAGATCAGACCTAGTTAAATGTGGCATCTTAGCTTTTAGGTCATTTATCCAAACCATGTTACTCCGTATTATTGAAGATCCAAACCTAGTTAAATGTGGCATCTTAGCTCTTAGGTCATTTATTTTATCTAAACCATGTTGTCTGGATGTTATTGTTTGGAGATTCAGAACTAGTTAATTGTAGCATCTAAACTTTTAGGTCATTTATCCAAACCATGTTGTCTGNGTTTGGAGATTCAGAACTAGTTAATTGTAGCATCTAAACTTTTAGGTCATTTATCCAAACCATGTTGTCTGGATGTTATTGTTTGGAGATTCAGATCTAGTTAATTGTGGCATTTTAGCTTTTAGGTCATTTATTCAAACCATGTTGTCTGGATGTTATTATTTGGAGATTCAGAACTAGTTAATTGTGGCATCTTAGCTTTTAGGTCATTTATCCAAACCATGTTGAACTTGTTCCATTGCATAATTAAGTAATTTTCATGTGCAAAAACGTTCATTGTGACTCCAAACCAATTGGCATCACGAATCTCACAACATCCTTCTAATTGTACTTTTTGCAATAAAAATTGGTTGCATATTGTTTAAAGGGTTAACTTCACCTGACGTGAAAACAACAATGCTAGCATGTGAGTATAGAGATGTGAGCCTATGAGTCTTGAACCTAATTCTAGGTATATATTTACAACCATTTGAAGGTGTTTATAACATAGGTACTTATGACATAGGTACACTATTATGAAAAAATCTATAATATAGGCTCTTATAACATAAACAAGTATAACCATAAAAAGTGTTTACTCCCTTCATCTTAAAATAAATCCAAGGTTTCCAAATATACTTCTTRTCAAATTTAATTTGGAATTGGCTCTCCACAACTTGATGGATAACAACTAAAACCTAGTTCAAACATCTTGAAGCAAAAGACTATATAGCAATTTAATCCTTGCAAAGGGAATTGAAAGGCAACCAATTACACGAGATGTGAGGGCAATAGAGGGCCGTTTCAGCCTTGTTCCCGATGCAATAAGGGAACAACTGATTGTTGTTAAGGTTCCAATTACAAAAAAAAAATTGTCTGAAATCAAAAAAAAAATTCATTTTTTTTTTCCTTATGAAAATGACGTGGCAGACTCTCAGCTACATCTCAGCGCTAATGTGGCGCAATTTTCTACGTTTCCGCAATCTTGGAACTAACAATCTCTTGGAAGCCTTAAATCTCATGTAATGTCTAACAAACAAGAGGCAAAGAATTCAACCCAAAACTATACCAAAATTGCTACTAGCATATCTTTTATTGAGAATTTCTTGGAATTGAATCACAAGACATTGTTGGAATTGAATATAGAAGACATCAATGAGCGTCATTGTTCAAAGAATGATCAAAATTGATACCATTGGAGCAATTCCAAAAATGGAAAAAAATTGTCACTTTCACCACTTGTTTTCAACATGGGCCGCTTCACTTTTGACTTCCATTCTTTCACACCTAGTGGGGTTAGTAGAAGTTAGAATATCTCCACAATCGGTTGAAAATAAGAACAATTTACTTATTAATCTAGCCATTTCTAGGAAACCCTGGATTTATGTCTGGACAAAGGGAGAATAATATAGATTCAAAGGCTCATAGATTCTATGCTCACATGCTAGCACTCCCCATGTGAAAATTATACACATTAAATTTTTGAAATTATGTTTCTTAGATTTTTTTTATATGAGGCATAAGTTCACGTTATTCTATTCAAAGTGCTTACATAGAATGCTTACATGTTAATTGTAATAAATCTCTGTAGTGTATTCCAAAATATTTGCACCTAAAGATGTTTCATATATTTACATGTTAAAATACAACAAGTCTTAGTAGTGTATTGCATTGTAGAAAACCAAAATAACTTCATCTAAAGATGTTTCTTATAATTAATGTTATACTACTTGTATTTTTAAGTAAGTTATCTATTTTTTCTTCATATTTATTAAGAAAAACATTTGGTGTAATTTAGTATAAGCCATAATTGCCACCTCATACATATCTTCATGCATTACCTTCTTATGACACTTGGCAATTGCTATACCAATGTCCCCTTTATAGACGAGTTAAAGCACTCCAATATGTCTTTGGTATTTGTAATCAGTAATCACCTCATCTCATTTTTCAGTGGGATTTCACCATGGCTTTTGTATTATGCTTTGAACTTCTTACCATTTATCAAGCCTTAGCCAAGTATTGTTGCAATTCTCATAATCGTTATTTTCTCTTTTTTTCAAACTTTATTCTACTTCAAACTAAACCTACCAAATCCAACATTGAAATGTTTTATCTACATGAAATGATGTTGCATACTAGTAGTTATATTTAATAATATTTAACAAAATCAAATAGAAATTTGTCTTGTTAAATTTTTTGTTTGCATTTTGATAGAATTTGTTAGATTGTGCAAACAAAATTTAAATGTTATGTGTTCTAACAAATTTCAACAAAAATTAACAAGATCTAATATAATGAACATAAAAAATAGAACATATTCATGTTCAAATTTGAGAGCGAATTCATACTAGTGTCATGAAAATCTTGTGAAATTCAAGTAGTAGTATGATTTTATAGAAGTTCTTTGATTAAATGAAAGCATAATTATAAACAAAATAGTCTCATTGATCATAAACTAAGTGATAAGCTACTAGCATTAATTTTGATTGGTATTTATATACCCTGACTTTATCAATTATGGAGGGATAACATTCATCCATGTATAACAAATAGGATTGCATTAATGTWATGATAGTAAACACCATTCTTGAAACCCTAGTTATTTTACAATGTTTTCTCCCTTCCATCACAACGATGGCTATGACGCTATGTTGGATGAACTAAAGGAATAACCTTGGTGACAAAAATCAACCTTGATCAATAGTGGAAATTTTGTTGTTTTTTGCATGGTTAATTCTTATGTTGTTTTTTAGAATCTTTGTTTCTAACCTCAATATTGTTGGCCAGAATATTGATTTGTAATACTATAATTCTAACTTAACAACTTCATTGCCTTAAGTTTTTGCAAGATACAATGGAATTCCACTCATAAGATTGTATTCTAATTGTATCTATTATATCCATACGTGCTTTACTGCCYTGTTACCAACTCCAATATACAATATAAGGCTAGTAAAGAAAAAAAGTTGTCGTTATTTCCATTGTTCTCATTGAGCATACATTACAAGTTATTTTGAGTTGTACAGCTTTACTCCTATGCAATACTATAAATGCCAAATGTGTCCTACTATTGAGCTTAAGTATGACTTAATTGTCTATGGCTAGTTACCAAACAATAGTATGGCCTTACAACTCTACCTAAGTCCTATAGCATTGCTCTTGCACTAGTTTGTTGCCTTTCGTTATGTTTGTCCAACATTTTGTCCTCCTTAATAGCTTCAAATTGTCCTAAAGTTTGTTTTTTGTTCTTGCTTCTCTTTCTACTATTCTTACACCTAGAATAAGTGTCTTTCCAAGGGCATTGATGACTAGCAAATTAGGGACTAATGCACCATTGTGCATGTCAATAATGATATCCACAAATGCCTAATGCAATAGCGTGTGGGAGTGGGTTTTAGTGCTAGTATGATCAAAAATTTGGCAAGTTGTGTTGGCCATTCATGAGTTAGTTGCACAAAAGGCATTCTACACCAACCACTTGATTTGTATATGATGTTGAGGAGCCAAATTAGCTTGGAGATAAGAGATAAGGTTTCACGAGCAATTACTAGGAGTCATCATTTTCTAGATTGGGCTCCTTGCAATTGGAGGTCTTAAGGTTATATTTGTGTTTCAATGTACCAATGTGTCTAGTTAGAGTGCAAGGTCATTCCTTTCTTTGTGCATCTTCGTTTGCAACTCAAAAAGTTGTAATACAAATATTTACAATCTACCAACGTGTATGTCCTCCATTTGCCTCAATCACTGCTTGTAACCTAGAGGGCATAGAATGACATAATTGAAGGAGGTTTGTACCATTGATTAACCTCCACTTTCTTTCAATAACTACCTTCAAGTCATCTAAATTTTTTGGACATATTGGGCCATGTTGCACAGCATCTTATAACCATCATCCTGCCTCACAACCTTCACTCATTCACCAGACCTAGCTAGTCACCACATGTAAGTTATAACCTAACTCACTCTTAAAAAAATCTCACATACCTCCATATATCCTCAAACACTCATCCCATGCCTCATCCACTCAGGTATCACATAGCCTAGACTTACTCAGTTAACTCATCTTTCATGCACTCAATCACTCATTTTCACAAAGTTTCAATAATGTGCTTAGAAAATAATCACCCATCACTTGCTTCTCTCATCATCCCACATCCCACCTTCTATAATGCTCTATTGTAAATGCAAGCATTCTTTTTGAGAGGAAAAAACTTCTTCATGCATGTATGGTCTCCAATTTCTAAACAAGTGCAGTCTTTGAGATGTGACAAGTGCACACAACTCAATTTGGCTATCCCTCATTCTTTTGAGAAGCATTTATGATTAGAGATTGCATCATCTAGAGAATTTCAATCTACATTCTAGAAGCATGATTGTCTAACATACTTCAACAATTTCAATGTCTTTAATAAAATGTATCTTACAACTACACACATTGGTAGATTGTAAATATTTCTTTTGTATAGGTTTTTTGACCTAAAAATTTGGCATGAATTTTGTTATCATAAAGAGCATGTTGTGCCAAAAATTTCATGGTAAATAGACAATTTCTCAACCGTTGGGAGGGTGTCAAAGTTGGTAGCAATGAAATGGTTTCCCCCATTGTTTCCCACAACTACACATGTTGGTAGATTGTTAATATCTCTTTTTGTATTAATATTTTGGCCTTGAAATTTTTAGCATATGTTATTAACATAAAGAGGTTTCTATTCCAAGAATTTCATGACAAAAAAAAAATAATTCAATCTTTGGGAGGCTGTCAAAGTTGGCAGCAGTGAAAACATTTCCACAGCTACCAATGTTGGTATATTTTGAATAACTTTTTTCGGTGAATTTTTTGGCCTTGAAATTTGGCGTAAAAATAAATAATATGAAGATAATTCTTTTCTAAAATTGTCGTGGTGAAATACCAATTTTTGAGCTCTCGAGAGGCTTTCAAAGTTGGCAGTACTCAAATTTTTCTCACTGCGAATTTGAAAACGACATTTTGATTGGTACCCCACTGTACAAATGTTTAAGGTGAAGAAAACAAGTAATCATTTTTGTTCCTATCCTAACTAGATTATAAGGCCTTGAATCCTCTTACTTGAATTTTTTTGTACTATAGATTGTGAATTTAGAATTTTCTATGTTAAATAATTGAATAAATATTTTCTTAAAAAAATTTGTAGTCTTTTTGCTTTAAAAAATTGTTAAATTGAAGCAAGATACACGATAAAAAGAAAAAGAAAATTGTTGTTAGCTCTATAATGGAATTGAAATACAATAATTCCAACGATGCGATTGTTCTAAATGAAAAAATAAACCATTTGCAGTTATATTAAAAAAATTGTTAAATGAGTTAACAAATGAATCCAATACATTATTTTCTCACAAATTTGCAAAGATAGCTTACAAAACAAAAAGCTTCATATCTTTCACACCACTTATCTAAATGGAATCAATCAAATCTTTAAACATCAAACCATCATGGTCTTAGCACTAAAAGAAATCCCGGGGAGATCACTCGCGATTTTTAGAAAACTACGTGAGTTAAAAGATAGGGTCCATTTAATTCAAAGGGGAAAATTTTTATATAATTTTTAAAGCTACTATAGGGTCTATGAAATGCTACATCCTCTAATATAAAATAGGGTATGTAAAAATATCATATAGTAGGACTTTTTATTATTAAGTTAGCCTTGATAGATAGGAGTTGTACAAAAAAATTTATAGTATAGAGAGTATAAGTGTAGACAAATAATTTTGTGCGGAGGATAAAATGTGCACAATCCAATAAATGTTGAGGATTTCCTCTATCAATTTGTCACTATTGTTAGATAATTTCAGCTTGTCTATGAAAGTGTCAATATTCCAACAATGTAAGGGCATCTAAGAATCTATTGTTCTAAAAAAAATGTTGATTTGTAAATCTACAATGAACACTACAATAAAATAGGGGTATAAATGACTTGTCCACAATGACTGAGAAAAGCCAAAACAAAAAAGTTATGGCCAAAAATCAGATGAGCACGCAATGTGTGATGCAAAATAGGACAGGTGTTTCTTGCAATCACCCACATCTAAGTTTTAGATGTAAACTAGCCCAACTATAAAAAAACATTTGAAGAATTTATAAAAAATTATAGGGTATTAGAAATATGCTAGTAATATTTTTCTATGTAAAAATAGGGTCAACAATCAAGGTAAATAGCCCTACATCAAATAACCTCTTAACTTAGGTGTATACCTTAAATTACAAGGAGTGATCTCCCCGAGTAAGAAATCCATGTTTTTTTCACAATTCTAGGTGACATCCACTTATTTTTATATAAAAGTAACATCAAATGTAATATTATGATGTTTTGTTTGATGTTATTGTTGATATAAAAGCAAGTGGATGTCACATAAAATATATTTTTTTAAATGTTTCTTATAGAACACAATTGACAACAAAGCAGTCAAAGTTTAAGAATTATTTGGCAAAAGACGATTGAACTTATCACCACCTCTACTTCATAATTATTTTTTTTTAACTCTTTAAGAGATATGTCAAAGGTTTGGTCTCATCATACTGGCTTGGTCACTTGTACTTGGAGCTTGGATCCTAGGTAGCATTTTCTTCTTGTCACTCATTGTTTTGTTGTCAAATATTCAAAATTTGGAGGAATGATAAGTGAACATTGGTTTGGAGGGTCTAGAGAATGAATAGAGCTTCCCTTGAAAATCAAGCATAAATCTAAATTCAACATTTGTCAGGCTATYACATCGAGCATGAGTGAGGATTCTACCCAATCCATCTCTCCTTCTCAAATATTGAACCCGGGTAAATTGTCTTAGCATGACATTTTGATTCTTCACCAATGGAAATGCTCTAAGTACTATACTACAAAATCTTGTTTTTCTTGCTATTTTCAAAAATAGCTTTTCAATAAAATTGGCCTTCATTTCAAGATTTTTCCTGCCAATCGATCTCACAATAGAGTGAAGCTATTGTTGGTCTTCGTTTGAAGGAGGAATACCATAAACGGCATCCTCCTTCTAATAGCATAATAGGATATTCTAAAACTGACAATAGTTAGTTATATTGTGAATTGAAAATTTTTCAATTTGTTCAAACTTGATTGCATCACAAAGTTTAGAACCTACCATTTGTCAACGACTATCATGTGGTTATGGTTGTTTCATGGATTTACACATTAATATACAATTTAGCGCATCATTATACTGCATTGGTTTCAATTGMATTGTAATTGTGCGATAAATTGTAAAATAATGCATTGTAATGATGCGCTATATTGTATATTGACGTGCAAACACATAAAACAACGATAACTACATGATAACTATCAACAAACCGTAGGTTCTAAACTTTGTGATGTGGTTCACATTTGATTGGGAAAAAGTCCAAAAAGTAGTCATTACAGGCGAAGCTATGAGACAAGAATAGGCTCAAATAAAGAATCCACATATATTGAATAAAATGAATCAAAGAAAAAAATCAATTTTTTTGCATTCTTCTTCGTCTCTATTTTTGCACACATTGAGCTTGATTTCTCAATGAATTTCCCATGTCCTACATATCATGAAATTTATTTTAACTATTTATGGTGTTCCTACTTTAGAAGTCCTTGGAATCATCATTTGTTTTTTGTTGTCTAAAAAATAGGAATAACTCATGATGTGAGAAGAACTGAAAGCAAGTTAGGAAATGGAGGTTACTAATTCATTTGATAGAGTGAATTGAAGCAATCTAGTAATTGTAGTTGCATGCAATAGTTATTGTCATATATACATGAGTATTTTTGTAAATCTCAATTTAACACACGGAAGAAATTGCAAAAGATTCATCTTTAAAGCACCTTGAACACTATTGACATTGGAAGGCGGAAGAGTGAAGACAAAGATGGCACAAGTGGATTGGCATAAAAAATTATGGCATATAAAATTGTAGACGTTGGCTTCAACCACCCCTACGAGTAAATGTTGATCAATCACGAAATTAAGAAGCACAACTAAACTTGTGTCAATTTTGAGTAAAAGATTATATATTTCCACACAATCAATTTGTATTTTCCAATATTTATTGCTGAGTTTGTATGAATCATGAAAACAATCAGCATCCAAGCCATCAAATCCAAAGGTCCTTGAAGTGAATCTTTCATGAGGTTGCAACTAGTGTTGCACGCTTCAATCTACTTGCACATTTTCCACACATCAATGAATGTCATACAACAACATTCCATACATCGTTTTTCACAATTATACCAACAACCCATTGCCTATCACTCATTCTCCAATTGGATGCAGATACTTTCCTTCACTTTGGCTCTTGTGTCCTCAATCATCATCCCACAGCTACTAAAGATTTTGTTCACATTCTTCCTATGATCTGACCAAAATAGCTCAAGGGTTTGCTAACGGATTACTCCCTCAATCCCACTAAAAGCTACCCAATCAAGCTGATTTACAGTCTTTGCAAGAAGAATTTGGGAAGCTTTGGGTGGGAGGTGAGGGAGTTGAAAACTTGACTCACTCAACATGAATTCATTCATTCTACACTAAGTTAGGCTGTTTTTTTTGTTGTGAGTTTTTTTTTGGAAGAGTTCTTTTTTGGACACAAAGGGAACAGAACACTCGGCTGTTGCAAGAGAAAACGTTTCAATCACCGATATTTTTACCGTTAGTTACTGGTTCTCCATATCCGTCATTCAGAGATGCCTGGGTCCATCATTGCGCAACTGGAACCAAGGATGTGTCCAAGGATGTGCTAACAAATGATGCAAATCTAGATCTGGGAATGCGCGCGGAGAGTTTGCTGAAGCAGGAAGCAACTCAAGCAAGCTGCGTGATGAGCCAAGTGCAAAATCCTCCTCAAAAGCATTCCTACACTGACTCTGACAAGCAGGCGACTGACCAGTTCTTCTTGAGAGTCGCGTCGCGACACCCTAGCTAAGTTACACTAGCTCTACAGTTTCGCTCGTAACTAGCAGGGCATCTTCAGTTATTAGTGCTTATTACGGAGTGGTTTGCAATACTACAGTAGCTAGGGTTCCGTCATAGCGGAGTAAATATCGCGCTACCGTTTCGCTCGTAGCTAGCAGGGCATCTTCAGTTAGTGCTTACGGAGTAGTTCGCAATACTACAGTAGCTAGGGTTCCGCACTTCCGCCATAGCTGAGTAAGTAGAGCTCTACCGTTTCGCTCGTAGCTAGCCGGGCATCTTCATCAGTTAGTGCGTACTGTAGTTTGCAATACTGTCCTGTACTAGGGGTCCGCACTCCGCCATAGCCTACTTAGCCTAGCTGAGGAGTTCGTCCTTCGAGGTGTCGTCATGTCATGTGCCTGGACGGAGGCTGGCAGTTGCCTCCGAATTGGGGGCCTACTTAACATACTATAGCTTAGCATAGCTTCACTTCCCCGCAGAGGAGCCCCATCCGATCCGTCCAGCCTTTCGCGGACCAGATCAAGGTTTGTTAGAGAGCTGGCAGGTAAGTAGGTCTGTCTGTCTGTCTTCTGTCTTGGGATGTGTTCTTCGTAGTGTTTCTTCTCACGCAACCGCCCTTAGCTTAGCTTGCAGCCCAGCGCCCCAGCCTCAGAATAAGTTCTCAATCTGTGGTACACAGGTTGCTGGTGGCCGACGAAGCTGACGAAGCTGCTCAGTGCCGGCTGGAAGGGAAGGTGGAAACCGGCCCAGGTCTCGGAATCATTCCAGTGCAGGCCAAACGGCCGTTCCGGACATCTAGKAAAAAACGGAGAAGCCCCCAATGCTGATTCAATTCCACCCTGGTTGTATTGGTTTCAAAAGATTTCAAAAATAAGCATTGGAAGTCAATGTAGTGTAGAAGATTTCCCCCCTTTTCACACAAAACTCCGAGGATGAATAGTTGCACTTCTATCCTACATAAAAAAGATGCTCTCTCATTCATCGACTGAAAAATGACCTCCTCGTTGCTTAAAAGATAACAAGTGTTGGGAGTCGGTAGAAATTATACCTTAATTACACACTGTCATTAACCCATGAAGGACCGTGGTTGATTTTGGAGGCCGGAAAAACATTCTTTGGTCTCACTCTAAACATGAAAAAGAATATCAAATTGTGATGCTTTCTGGAGATTTGACCATACCAATGGGATTGGCATCAATGATTGGTCTTACACGATAAATTTCGTGGCAATTCAAGGTTCCCTTATTGGAAGATTTTCGTATTTTTAGCCCATATTTCATTAGTTTATCCAACCCCTAAACCACATGCTAGCACAAAATTGTCCTAATTCTTGTCCCAATGCATGCAAATTACTATTCTGCACACATGTCCCCTTTTTTCCGTATCCAAATTCATTCTAAAACTCTCACTACCGATGGAAAAGTGTCAATTTCAACCCAAAAGTGGTCAACTGGTTCGTAATGGGTTAACTCCTAAATGGTTTTGACTATGTTTTCACCAAAAACGCTCTAAAACTTGCCATCTCTAATAGAAGTACCAAATTTTAGAAAAAGGAAAACTTATTGACACATGTCTTTGTAGAATCTTGTAGAACACTTGCTTGAAAAGATGAGGAAAAAATTTCAGAATTTTCCACCATGTAGATTGCAAGATATTAGCATTTGAATTCACAAAAATCATTTTTTTGGCCCTACAAAAAAACGGGCAGCTACACTTCACAAGGTCACATTTGTATGAAAAAATGTCCAAAACAGTGGTTACTCTTTGGATTCATTCTTCAAGGCAAGTTGGTTAAGCAACAAGAGGTTCCCACTATGAAGCTACTTGAGAATATGAAGCTACTTGAGAATGTAGCTGCACGGGAGCTCGTATAAGGGACAAAGACTCGGTTTCAAGAAGGCAACAAACATTGTATACGAGAATCTTTTCATAAATTTTCCACGTTGTGGTATATATAGCTTGCGCCGGTAGGTGTAGCTTGCGGTGGTACTATGCTTCTTTTGCTTCCATCCGTACTTAATAGACAAGCATAGAATAGCAATGTTGTATGAGATGAAGGTGGTGTATGTGAGTAATTTTTTTTTATTATACATTTGACTTAGTGCGTCGTATATTTAATATTTACATTTAAATGCCACATAAAACTGTATATGATACACATTCTTCAATTGTAGCATCTTCAATTGTAGCAGTGAAAACACCACACAAACAATGGTTTGGGGATACCAAAATTTGGCAATAAACTAATTTAAAAAGTATTGAACCATAGCAATACATCCATAGAACTTGTATAGATTGATTTTGGCCAATACAGTCACTGTCCAGCCAAGCTCAAGATTTACCCCTAAAGGATTGTTGTCCTCTCAAGGGACAAAACGGATTTTGGGCAAGTTTTCATAACCTCAATTTTTGGTGAAACTTTTTGAAACTTTCTCAAAATATAGGAAAACCGTTTAGCTTTGTGGGAATATAATTTTTGTTTTAATTGGTGCTTAGGGAGAAAAATTTATAATATAAAAAGCTCAAAACTAAACTTAGCGGGAAGCAAAAAAATTGCAAAAAAGTCAAAATTAAATTTTTAAATTTTTTTCTAAAATGAAGTTTTTTTTTAATACATTTGAAGCTTTGATTTATTCTATATGGACTAGAACCAATAATGAGAAGTTATGAACAATCTTGTTTTTTGGGCAATCTAAACATCTTCTTGAAAAAATAACGTATGCAAGAAATTCCTAATTCAATTTTCACAATTTTTCAAAAAACATTGTTGGACAAGGTTAAGTTTATATGCAAGAACAATCTAACTGTTTGGATTATTGTTTTTCAATCCCATCTTAGAGCTATTAACCATTTAATTTTTCTTTCAATCTTAGACCTACTTCTATTTAGCAAATTTTTAAAGAATGGATATCAATTATCAAACAATTATCAAACAATTTTTGAGCAAGGCATATATAGTTCCAGATTGTGTCTAAAGTTCATGAACATCCAACCAAAAATGACTACGTAGGAACCTACCTGAGATTTATTGCGTACGTTGCACGAACACTTGGTCCTTTAGGGGTTAAAGAAAATGTTTTTGTCTTATCAAAGAATTTACGATAGTTCTTGTTGTCAATTGCCGTATAGTAATTTTTCAATCCCTAAAAGCTCTAAAGTTCCGTAGGGGAAACTCTTGAAGGTTTAAGCAAGTCCCTATAATCTCAATCTTTGGCACAATTTTTTGAAACTTTTCATGGAGATTGGGTGTCTCAAGAGCTTTGTGGATGTATAATTTATTTCCAAATCCAACTCACAGGTGACAAGTTACAACTACTTTTTTGGAAAATGAGGGAGAGGGGGCAGCTTGGGYATGCTAAATCTCATCGACTTTCACCAAGGTCCAAAGGTGCTTAAATGGGTAGAAACCACTGCAAAAAGGGGGCAACATGTGCAGATTCACAATTGGCAACCACTTGTGGGCAATTGATGGACATGAAGCCATGGGGATACCAAGGTACTTAAATAGCAAGTTCCAAATTATTTTTTTGTAAAACTGACAATTTTTTTTCTAATTCTAGGACCAAAAAAAAAATCTACAGATAAATATAAAGATGGTTCGCCAAAAATCATGAAATGCATTGAGTCAAATAGCAATCCATCATTTGACAATCTCCTATAAAAAGTATTTGATGGCTTATCTAGTAGGAATTGTTTTATTGTCATTTTGTGTACAAGATAGGTTGAGAGGTTGTTTTCATAATGAAATTTGTTTTCCATCATGAATCCTCAAAGGATATGAGATAATTTGAAGATGAGAGCTTGGTTGTTCATTTTCAAAATACAAGAATTGTGTTCAAAGTAAAATTTCTGACCTCCTATTGGCATAGTAGAATAACTCTTTTGCAAAAACTTTGAACAAGGAAAAATTAGGAATAAAGACAAATTACATCTTTAAAAATCCATTTGTCATTTTGAGCCTTCAATTATAAGTCATGGACAAAGTGAGAGGAGATGTTTGATCCCAACCCCTACTTGAACTTTTAATTGGAGTCTTGAAATCCAAAACGGATTTCTATAAATGAAAGTTAGCTTGAATTTCCATATTAAGTGAATTTAAGTTTTTTTTGAAAAAAATTATTCTACTATGCCCAAATGAGGCTTGAACTAGTACTTTGAATACAATTCTAGTTTGGGACTTGAGCTTTTACTAATCCTAATTTACATATATGTCCCTCATGGGTTGTTTTACTTCCTATCACCCCGCTTGTATAAATAGCTTTTCTTCACATTTCTATGTATACATTATGTGGCTTTTGAAGCTTCAAGAGAGATTTGTGCTACATGTAAATAGCCATATCATCAATAGGGTAGAAAATCTAAAGTAAATGAATTATAACTAGCTTAATTGCATGGATTTGGAAATGTTAATGTCTTTGGTATAACATGCGAGCATGGCTCACTAATAGTAGAGCATCACAGAAACCAACTAGGAACTTATTGGGAACATCTAGGGTCCTTTTGGACAAGGACTCTCTACTTTGTTCACTTCTTGAGATTTTGCAACATGCATTAGATGCTTATTGAAGTTAGAAATTTGAAGATTTGAAATATTTTTCCCACTTCTCAAGTAGGATTACATTTTTGAATCCACCTTTCTTATTTTTTTTCTAAAAATATGTGGTGGAAAAATTGACTAAAAAATGGCCTTGTGTATTTGTCATTTTTTGGAAGATTACAGCATTGCAAGATTTTACTAGATGTGTTCAATGTCTTGGATTGTTAAAAAAGTGGTGTACATATGCCATTATGCCTAACATGATTGCCCATACAAATAAAATTTAACCTCAAATTTTGTAGTGCAAAAAATTTCAACATTTTGTGGTTAGAACACTTATATGCAGTCGAATTCTATCCTTTGACATTTTGACATTTAGGGTTTGCGGAGCCTTTGCTTCACGCTCAGTCTTTCAATTGCCCTGGAACAAGTGCTATAAATTTTCATGTCAGGCTTGGCATGGAATATTTTCTTGGTCTACACATATAAGGTTCAAATGAGGTATTAGGAGTCAATGGCTACATAGAAAAGGGTCCATTTGGAGTCCTTTTTGGAATTTTGATGGAATGCACTACTCAAAAACTTAATCAATTTGTTAAAACTAGTTCCAATAATCATTCAAGTTGTCAACAATGACAAATTCTATTCAAAATATCGGGTCGTTGCAAGAAAGGGCGTGCGATTTGCCAAGCGTTTTTTACAATAATCGTTTCTTTCTTTTGGAGTACTTTAAAATTAGAAAAACAAGTTTTAAAAATAATAAAAAATATGTTTTATGTACGAACCTTTACAAAGAATGTACCCAATGAAGGAAAACCATAGAAAAATTCTCTAAATAGGAGAATTAGAAAAAGTGAAAAATTTCATGAAACTAGTTGTTGTCACTGTAATTTCACATTTTAATTTTTTTTTAAATAGGAAAATAAATTTTTTTTAAATCTAAAAATTGGCCATTTGGGAAGAGTTGATGGTGATGAGATTTCACCAAAAAAATGATCTAAGAACCATCTTCAATGTTCAAAAATGGTGCGCAATCAAAGTGTTGTTTGTACTCATGTGGAGAACATAAAATAGAGTATTTTCAAATTTCCTTTGGTAGGTACATGATTTCCTACTATTCAAATAGACCGTGAAAGTTTCAACTCTAGATCATTAAATTTGGGGACTCGTAACGTATTGAAGAACCCAAAATTCAAAGTGTGACAAATTAACAAAAATAGTTTTTAAATATAAATTGATTTTTTTAAATTCTTTAAAAATAAGGGATCTGATTACCATAAAGTTATACATGTTTGATAAAAATTTCATATTCATTGGACTTGTGCTTCAAAAATTATACCCCAAATTAACAAGGTCACTTCAATTGTGACGGGAAATAGTACCACCCTTTCTTGCAATCACCCTATCATCACTTTCAATGGAAAACTTTCTAAATCATCTAATTTACAATTCAACAAAGCAATAAGAAACACAAGTTACATGAGGTTTTTTGTAATTAACCCCTAAAGGTCTTTGACTATGCTTTCACCAAAAACGCTCCAAAACTGCCATTTCTAGTGCAAGTACCAAATTTTAGAAAAAAAAAGTTGTGCAAATGGAAGTATTGTCTTATTGAAAGTTGACACATGAAGGGTCTAAGCAAAATTTGAAAATGACCTTGTGGATGTTGCAATAACAAATTTGACTAATGTGCCCTTCTAGCTTGCTTATCAATCCAAGTTCATGAATGCACATACATACTTGACCGTTTGTACAACAAAATAACACTTCAATCCCAAACAAAATATTTGTAATTCTTTTCAATAAACATCCTCTCCGAACCATGGAAACTACATTATCTTGAACTTGTCGAGATAATGCTTTGGGCATTTTGGAACATTGAAAAATAAGGTTTATACAATTAATAGGGATAATTGTGCATACAATTGTTAAAGACTAGATCAAGAAAAGCTCTGCAAGTACTAAGTCTAAGTGGAAAATCTCTCCTAGCTTAACTTTGTGCACATCTATTTACACATTATTTTCTACATTTCATTAGGGAGAGGCACCCAGTGGCGTCCATGTACCCAATGCCGTCCCTTTCTAGCTCAGGCATTCATTCTAGAACACAAATGTAGCGGTACCATAGACCGCTTATTATTTTAGGTCAAATAAATAAGCCATCCATCTGTCATGACAATTGTTGATGATCTACCTTTGAACTAACATTATGAGAATACCACTTGTTGATTTACGATTAATGACAGTCACAATTGTGATTACTAAATGTTTGATCCGTTTTGCTAGTCATTGTACTAACCATCTTAACAGCATCCTTAATGCTTTGCTCGCATAAGAGCTGCCCCACGGCTACACGGTCAACTAACACTGCAAATGTTCTGGACCATTGATTTTCTTGTGACAGAGAAGATCAATGGCCAAGAATGTTTACAGTGTTGGTTGGCCGTGTAGCCATGGAGCTGCTCTAAAGACACTACAATGGTGCATGCCGTTTGTGTTTATTGTCATCTTCTTTTCACTATGGTTTTTCTCGTTTCAAACGCCTTAATCCCACGACGGTAATTGGAATCAAATCARTTTAGACTTTGACATCATGAAATTGCCAGATTGTGGACGAAAACCATACTATACATCCAACATGTGGATGAATGTTATAATTTGGAGCAGCATTGTAACATTTAATATCGCCACTGTGGCTCTTCGTAAAAAATGAAAAAAAAGCCCTGCACTTAACCATGTCAAGAAATGTAGAAGTGTTTGGAGGGCACAAGATTAGTTTTTGCCGTGCAAGATTAGTTTTTGCCGTGCGAGAGCCAAGAAATACCAAGTCCGTGAAAGTAATGTGGAAGATGTCATTCGCATTAGGGCAGGTTTTTGTTTCTTTTTCTATAACCCACACAGAACTTGCCGATGGAGTGCTTCCATCAAAGGCGGACTGAGGATGGTCTAAAAGCCTATAGTAGTGATATCCTCCATGCTACATGGGTGTACAACTAATGTAGGCAAACCCAATACCAACCGTTGACCCAATACCGTTGTCATGATGTGGGCCGTCTAGTGGTTGAATTTAGGCATCTTGTTCTCTTTAAGTTGAATCTAACCTGTGAGAGAGGATTAGGTGATTAGGTGGGTAGCTTCTTTGTGAATTTAGTTCCTTTTAGGATTTAGCTTCGTCAAGAGGTTAGGTCTTTAGGGTGGCTAGTCTCGTAGGGAGGTTAGGTTAAGGGGGGGGGACCTTAATACGGTATTATTGGCAGCCTTGTGACCCGTGTGTGGGTATTTAAAGGATGGGCTCCCACCTTTGGGGCTCTCTCTTTTCCCGAGCTTTCTTTGGCTCTGTCTTGTATTCTTTTGAAGGTTCCAAATTGAAACTTGAGATTACTTTTGCTTGGATATAATTGTCTTTTTATTCTGTTGACGGTTTTGAGTGTTCATTTTGCGAGGATTGTTTTTTTTTTCCTTTAGATTGTTGAGAGGGTTGTTCTTTTGAGTTGATAGGATGCAATAGGCAAACCTAAGTGGATTTTGGGTGCTAGTGTAACTGACACGATTTGAGGTTGAAGGTTGACTTGTGGTTAGATTATAGAAATTGTTTCTTTTGGATTTATTGTTGGTTTAGGTGTGAAGATAGGTTTTTTTTAGAGGCTTTCCTTCTCCTTTCTTTCTCAAACACTTACCACAGCCAGAAACCACGTGTTTTTCCGGATAGACCACGACTTTTACGACACTGCCCAAATGTAGGACCCTTATTGATCTTTGAATGAGAATCTATGATGGAAGTACATGCCTTAACTTCACAATAAATGAAGATAAGGCATGTACTACTGTCATAGATTCTCACTCTAAGATCAATGACAACCCTACATTTGGATGGTATTGGGTCAACGGTTGATATGGGGTTTGCCTACCTTATTTGGTATTCGTTGCAACTCCACCCCCACCCCCCTTTGCATTAATTGTATTGACTGATGACACACGATGAGGTTCCCTGCAATTGGGCCCAATTGGTCTCCAATCCCAACATTTCAAAAGCTTGAGTGTGAGATTTGATAACTTACTCCGCCACCATAAGGTAAACTTGCCTATGACAGGCCATATGGTAGCTAGCCCAAAGTAGGCCAAATTATACTACTAGTGTACATCCTAGTTTTGAAATGTGCACCACTAGAATAATTTAATTTAGTCCATTCGGCCTGTGATGGGCTGAGGTACCTTAAGTGCCATCGTGCCTACAAATTGCTCATTTGGGGGCACAGCAAGTGAAGTGAACTTATGCTTATTATAGGGTTTWAAAAAAAATATTAAGTAGCTTGATAGCACATTGTTGTTTAGGTGAACTGAACATGCGTGGATTGGTGCTCCTGCTTTCAGTGACAAAATCTTTCCAAATCCCCACGCCCATGGCTGGCATGGCATGCCATCTTATTATTTATCGTGATTGGTTTAGTGTGAAGACAAATTGTCCAGGGAATTGTCAATCCCAGTGGAGACAAAATGGGAATGACTGTGGGAATGGATATAACATAACATAACATTCATGAATTCAGTTTGCAGTTTGMGCCCAATTTTTTKGGGCAYAGGATCMAATGGGACGTSGACAGGGATGAGGACGAGGATGAGGCTTTGCATCATCAAAAGATGCCCTGGGGAGTGGGGACTGGTTTACCAGGCCCATTATTGGGTGTCTAAAGTAAGATCCACAATTTTCATATTTACCTCTTTTAATTTTGTTCTTTGACAACCAGAGGCCATGCAGCCTCAACAACTCAGTGATATTGTACGTGATGCAAGTGCTTCTTCAGGTAAGGTAGACTGCTCTTAACCCTTGAAGGACAGACCCGTGGCCGTGGAAATCATGCATTTTGATACCATGTGACATCATCTCCTTTGAAAAAGCTAAATATATTCATTGGAAGCCAAAGTACTAGAAAAGATCTCTCCTTTCCACCCTTAATACCGAGGACGAATGATTGCATTTATGTCCTACAAGGAAAGATCGTTTGCCATTCATCAGACGCAAAACGTCCTTGGCGTCGTTTAAGGGTTAAAGCAACTATTTAACCCCTGAGCCCCCAGCTCATGTTTTCTAAAATTCACACCCTTCTCAATTCATTGCAATCAAACTATCATCTAAAAAGAGATCTACATAAATTGATTGTATTGTTTGGTAGTGGAGACAAGTCTAGACGTAAAGGAAAAGGGACATGTTCTTTGACCATACCATTGAAAAGATTATAATAGTCAAATAGTTTGGAGAGGCCGTTTTTGAGGCTCTGGGGCGCTCAGGGGTTAAGAGCTGATTGCATTAACCCCTCAACGCCCAAGGTCCAACCATGCTTGAAAGCATCCTCCCTTTGCAAGTGTTAAAAGTCTCACTTTCAGCCAGTTATGAAGATCTCAATCGTACAATATTGTAGTGTGCATGTTGTAGATGTTTTGGAAAAAATTTGGGGTCATTTGATCGTATAGATTGAAAGATTATAATGTTTTAGTGTTGAAAAAAGGTGCTGAAATCTTCTCAAAAACACATTTGGAGGTGAGATTTGATTTCTAAACTAACTCAAATGAAAAAAGTTTAAACTACAAAGTGATTCAAAACCAAAATATAAACACTTTTGGTGGAAAAAAAATATCATAAAAATGACTCATTGTGTCTACAAAATGGATTTGAAATGTCAAAAAACAATGAAAAAAGTAGCAAAAATTCACATTTGTGGCTGAACCTCCTTCTACTAAAATGCCTCTCAGTCACTCATAACGTCTTCGATGGATATGAAATTTTAAATGCACAAACTAGATTAGTAAGCGCAACTTTTCCAACAAAAATTATTGAAAAAGGATCATATATGAAGAAGTTATGAGCCGCCGAAGTTCACTGAAATGCAAAAAGAATTGGATTTTGAACTTTGAATTGCTCCCAATCATTCAAAAGAACTTGGATTGGCATGAAACTTCTACCACAATAACTAGACCTTTATGGAAACGAAACCCAAAATTTTTTTATTGAAAACAAACATTTGATGAAAAAGATACAATCTCCCAAAGTTGCAGCCATCACAATGCAGTGTGCTGAACCTAAATTGAACCTGAGAACTTCAAATGACTTTCACAAGCTCAATATGTCTTGGATTGATCTGAAATTTTTACCATAGAAACTAAACTAGTATCCGCAACTTTTCCAACAATTTTTTTTATTGAAATTGGACATTGGATGCAAATGTTAGAGCGCTTCAAAGTAGACTGCCAAAATGTGTGAGGCCACTTTTGGGCCGCTTGGGCATTGAGGGGTTAACCCGTGCAGTTCCAAGGCCATTTTTCTAGTCAAAAACCACTCAAAACTGCCAAAATTGTTGAAGTTCCTAAAAGAAACAAAAAAAATATTTCTTTTGAAATCGGACCGTAGGATCTTGTACTACAATTGTCTCAGAGCATGTTGTAAAAATTTTGTGATGTTTGACCGTACAGATTGAAAGATATTAGCAGTCAAAGTGGAAGAAAAAGTTTTTTTCATGAAGATGCTCGAATTGTCCGCTAAATAAGAAGCTCCATAACTTTTACATCACTAATCCAAATGGAATGAATCAAAACTTCACATTTAGACAAAAAAATAATCTATGAAGCGAAAAATATTAAATTTTTTTTTTTCATTTTTTTGTGGATTTTTTTGCTGGCCGCTCTCCCCCATTTTGAGGTTATTGTGGCATAACTTTTGCTCCCAGGCACTCATTGAAATAAAAATTATATTTCCAAAAAGATAATAAGTTTATCTATGCGCATGTTTATTCAAAATTTCAAATTTCAAAAACTTATAGTACTCCTTTTACAAAAATCTTACTATCAAATTTTTTTAACTCAATGGTAAGAATATTTAGTAAAAAGAATTCATGTCCAATGAATTCTTTCTTTTAGTTCATTTTTTTCTTTCATCTAATGAAATTTATGAAAAAATTTATTGACTTAAATGTTTGATTGACTTTGTTTAGTCTTTAAAGTCTCGAACCTTCATAACTTTCATCTTATTGAATTATTGAAAGATTAAATAAAAAAAACATATATATATTTTTCTACAACTAGGATTTATTGAGTTTCTTTTGGATTTGGCCCTAAAGATTAAAAAATCATTCTATCCATTTAAAGGTTTAGGCACTTAATTCTAGGTATAAAATTTTTAGATCCAAATTTTTTGGATCTACCTCTGCCCCAATTTTATATGAAATTTGAAATGAAGGTATACATGTATATATAAAATATGATAGATGTAGACATTGAGTAATTTTTTTTCAACTTCTTAATAATTATTTTTCAATTTTAAAAATAATAACTCCCAATTGGATGTATACCTTTGCCATTTTGAAGCATTTTAGTATTATTTTAGATGAAAATATAAAATTGAAGAAAAGAATCTCTACTAAATTTACACAAGAACACAAAGAGACTTCTTAAAAATATTAAATTTCCTACCTTCCACATGTACTCAAAGTGCACTATTTTTTAGCAAGTGCAGAGAACACAATTTTTTCCCAAAGATGCAAATGGTTGAAAAAGAAATTTTTCAAGTTAGGAGGAACTTGTTTTCTTAGTTTAGTTTTTTGAATGTTTTTCTATTTTCCAAAAATCAAGCATCAAAGTATCTATATTTTGGCATTTTCCATCACTATTTTTGAGCATAACTTTTAGAGATGATTTTTTCTAGTTTTGAATTTTCATAAAAATACTATTTTAAATTATCCATGTTTATTTAAAAAAATTTAATCCAAAAGTCACAATATTCTCTTAAACAAATTGTTTTAAGAAAAAAACTGAAGATGTTTTTTGCAACGGCCTACAAGACAAACGCGTCAATAAAAAGATTGGGTATACAACAAGTTCCTACAAAGCATCTATGAGGATAAATATTTGCTAGAGGACTTTGACCTCCACAGCACGTGCTTTATTTATGTCTTGCTTGCTTTTGATCTACTACAACGGAATGGAACGTATATCATGCTTGAAAATGACAATTATTTAGTCCATGATCAATTGCCACAGCATTGAGCACAATTTCAAAAAGAGCAATCAATCATATTTGATCATCACTATGATCGACTCGTATAACAAGCAACCTTAGGTTGGACATCCAACAAACTATCTTTCTCTCCAAAAAACCATGATTCTCACATGTTTTCAAGCACTACAAAGGGTAGAAGCTCATACTCACCAAAAACGTGTACCTCTTCATTGGCCTCATCAACACCACAATTGAGAARATCCAWGATGTCCTCCTTCAAAACTTGGTCTTTCTGCAACATGACTTAGTACACATAGTCAGGAAGTCCCTTGTTGATTTCTTTGCCTTTGTCTCTAGTTAATCTATCCTCTTAGACATTCAATTGTTGTACCTAACCAAGAATTTCATATCTGTTGCACATGTTTCTAAAGTCATTTAGTACTTGTACAAAACCAAGGAGTACAAACGCAACAAGAAGTTTAAACTAAAGAGGTTCTAGTTGCCTTTAGTCTTGGCCTTCCTTCTTTTATATCAACTAAAAGGGCCAAAGCCAAACGTGCAACCATTTGATTGCTGACTTATATAGAACCTTGTAGACAAACACCTTTTCAACATGCACAATTTCTATGATCACATTTTCACAACTCCAGTCCTTCACTAGCTTTGTCATCCTTTAAAACATTACATACCAATAATTGAAGCATTGTAAGTTCAAAAAAGAATGTGTGGAAAGTATGACCGCTCTCGATCCTATATGATAATGTGTGACATGAGCCCTTCAATTAGTCTAACTTAGCCTTATAGTTGTTGAAAGAAAAAACGAAAAGAAATCTGACAAATAAGAGGTGCGTCCTTTACCAAGGAACACACCTTCCCCAAGTGCTCCCAATGTCATTTGAAGGCAAAGGAGGAACGTGGTTGCACCATCTTCCACAACCTAGAGATTTTGGAGTTAAAAAAACGAGATGAACATAATATTTCTTTCTTTTGCGTTGGTGTTGCAACTTCATCTCTTAACAATGACACATTGCATTTACAATCTTGGACCTACTTCTATTTAACAATTTTTCAATGATTGAATATCAAGTGTGTCTTTCTTGAATTTTTTTCCCCTAATCCTCAACTTGAATCTTCAATATAGAAAATTTTAATTTCAAGCTCAATAGAGCAAAAAAATTTGATTAGGAAGCTCCAAAGCCTAAAAATCTACTCATAGAATGTATAAAAAAACTTGTTTTTCACTTTAAATGCAGACATCTTACAATCTATGCGGTCAAAGTTCATGAAAATTTTCACACATTTATATACTAGTTTAGTGCAAGATCCTACAGTTAGATATGCAAAAAAATTGAAAAGTTTGAAAGCTTTGCATCTTGCAATAGATATGGCAATTTTGAATGAATTTTGAGAGAAAAAAGGCCTTGGGACTTTAGGGGTTAACATTGGTTACCAATGTTGTTATGTTATGTTTTAAAGTATTTCCAGTGGGATTTTCTTCCCAGACTTCCTCTGTGACGACACTTTTAGTCCTCTGGGGCACTTAAGGCTATTAACCCTAGAAGCACGGTGCGGACGTTTTGCGACCTTTGGAGGACAAAAAAATCATCTGGTAAGTGGATACTCGCCAATTTTCATTTGTTCTTTTTGTGGAAGTGACCACACATTTGTCAATCATCATGGAAAGTCAAATTTAGTGTCTTTAACCCCTAAAGCACCAGCATGCGTTTTTTAGCTACATAGCAATTTTGGGCATATACATGTGGTAGAAGATTTCCATCTTTTTGGCCCAAATTTTAATAGAAGGTCGGGGCAAGGAATATCTTTCATATGCACTAAATTTCAGGACATTTGGATATACAAGTCAAAAGTTATGGCCTAATATGTTACTTTTTTTTTTTTTTTTTTCATAAATGGGCAATTTGGGCAGATTAGAAAAAATCACTTTTTTTCAAAAAAAGAAATTAATATTGATTTTCTAGAGTTTTATATACATGGAAAGCTTTGAATCATTCCATTTTGATCAATGAGTCAAAAGTTATGAGGATTTTTTTGTTTGAGCGCAATTATAGATTCTCTACTCTAAAATAAACTTTGAAGTCTTTCATCTTATTCAATTTTCAATATTTTTGGAAAAGAAAAAAGTCTAGGATGTAGATTGTTTATTACAACATTCCAACTATTGGGATTGGCATTTTTCAATTCCTTAATTAAATTCTTAACAAATTAGTATTTTGAATCATTCTCTACTACTATCTACTTACTATTTTTTTTCCCTCTATGTTGTTCAATTCGAAATGATCTGAAATTTTCAAATCATGTGGACAACTTGTCAAGAAAAAAGAATCCAAAGAAGCACCACCTTTATAGACATTTTTTCATAGAAAAGTGAGCTTTTGAAGTGTTGCTACCCTGTTTTTTGCAAGGCCAAAAAAATGATCTCAGTGAATTTGAATGCTTCTATGTTGCAATCCACGCGGTGCAATTTCCGAATATTTTACCACATGTTCTCAATTCAGCATACTACAAGATCCTACTGTTACATGTGTCAAAAAAAAAGTTTTGTTTCAAAAATTTGATACTTGTACTAAAAAAGGCAGTTTGGGAGCAGTTTTGGTGAAAACATAGTCATGGAACTTCTATATTTTTAGATAGCCTTAATACTATGAAGATAGTCAAGATTTTCACATGAAAGTGTTTTGTACCACGCTGCTTTTCTCGCATTTTTTGAATGGGTAGCATCAAGGTGTTGGTCTGTACAATTTTTCCAAAGCTCAACATGTACGTGAACAATATTTTTCCCCTCGGTCAAGCACTGCATATCGCACCTTGCCTCTCCCCAAGGTGATAAGTCCGTCCTTTAAGATATTAGATGTTTTTTCAGCCCTACAAGAGCCTGTTTCAGGGCTGTTCCCTGAAATTGTTCCCTGCACAGGGAACCAGCGACTGCTGGTCTGAAATTTTGAATTTCAAAAAAAAAAAAAAACTTTTTTTTTCCAGAAATCTTAGAAAGTATAAAGAAACTGAAAACTGATTTAATTTAATTTTTTTTTCAATTTTTTAAAAAATAATTAAAAAATAATTAAAATGATTAATTAATTAGTATTATCTGGCGTGGCATCTCTGTGCCACGTCAGAACGCCTGCGTGGTAGAGTTCCCAGAATTCCCAATGTGTTCCCACAGCCCGCGAACTCGCAGTCTTCTAGACAGTCCAAAAAACATCTATTAGTAATGGTTAAACCAAGGTGATAAGAGCCGCCATTCAGGAATGTGCTGTGCTCCATTGACGTTCAATTTCCCAGCACTTAACTTATTAGTTGGACTCTCAACGAAGACAAATCACGTATAAATTAAGTTACRATAACTTAATACATTTCCTGCAGGCCATACCTTCACTTCTTTAGTACTGGACTAATAGGAGTGACGGAGTGTAGGGTGCACGGGAAGCAAGGTGGAAAAATAGCCAAAGTGATATCAAATCATCGAAAGCGTTCCCTCCGTTGTGCATCCATAAAGCAGACAGGTCTGCAATGGGTTGTATTTGGGATCTGACCACGCTAATTTCGTAGAAGACGACAGGGGCTTGAGTGGACTCAGTATTCTTAACTTACTATTTGGGTGGCGACGTGGCGTTACAGTACGGGTTTGAAAAAGCCAGGAAATTGGAAGTGGCTACGACTTGGTTGGCCGAAAACAAACTCACTGACATTCATTGGTTGGCCCGGCCGGCCTGCCAGCCTGCAGCAAATGACGGATGGAGTGCCCCGCCAGGTTACTGTCACTAGGTAAGTAAGTTAAGGTAATTTTAATTAAGGTAGAACCAAGGCTTTTTTTTTTTTGGCTTTTCGTTGCCAGATTGCACTAGAAAAAATAATTTGGCTAAAAAGGCCTGAAATAATGTCAAAAAACTTGGTTGAAATCGCCAAACAACTTTGAATTTAAAAAAAATCGCCAGATTGTGGATGAAAACCATACTATACATCCGATATTTGGGTGAATGTTGTAATTTGGAGCACCAATATAACATTTCATATCGCCATCGTGGCACTTTGTGAAAAATGAAAAAAAAAAAAGCCTTGGGTAGAACTGCCCATTACCACCATGATTTGCAATCTGAATATCTTAGGGGCCAATTCCAAGAGGGGCACATATTTTTTTACATAGGTATGTGCTTGTTTCAAGAATCAAACCCAAGTGGAATTACAATTTTTCGATCAAAACTGTAATTTTTGTGAATTTTTGAAGTAATTAGCTTGAAATTACAAAAATTGCCTTTAGACTAGAGGTATGAACATCCTGTCAACAACCCAAAACCGCCCTTCTACACTTAATAGGGGTATTAAGGGGATCCATACTAATTAACCCCGAAAGTCCCAAGGCCTTTCTTCCATCAAAAAACACTCAAAACTGCCATTTCTAAAGCAAAGAGCCAAAAAAAATTTAAATGCTTTTTTGGCATATCTAACCATAGGATCTTATACTAGATTTGCATAAGAATGTGTGAAAGAAATTTCACAAACTTCAACCATGCAGATTGCAAGATATTTGCGCTTAAAGTGAAGTAAACAAGTTCTTTTGCAACTTGCTCAACTACATTTTTTGGCTTTGAATGTGTACATGGGTTGTACATCATGTTTCAAACATCTACAGTTTCCCTGATTTAGTCCCCTTAATCCCTAAAGGACCATTGTCCCTTCGGGGGACAAATGGGATTTTGGGTAGGTACCTACGGTCTCAATTTTTGTCTTGATTTTTTGAAACTTTTTTTGATGATAAAAAAACTGATCAACTTTGTGGGAATATAATTTTTTTTTCAATCGGTGCCTGGAAACAAAAGTTATGCCCAAATGAACTCAAAATAGGAGAAAAGAGGCGGCCAAAAAAAAAAAAATTGATTTTAGTTTTAGTTTTAAATTTTTTTTTTCTCACAGATAATATTTTTGCCTACATAAAAAGATTTGATTCATTCCATATGGATTTGTTATGAGAAAGTTACGGACAATCTTGTTTTTCGGGCAAGCTAAGCATCTTTTTGAAAAGATAAGTTGTAGGATTCGTTTTTGAATGCAATTTTTACAATTTTTCAAAAAAAGAAATTCCACATGGTTTATTTTGCTTGCTAGAACCATCTCACCGTTGGAATTAGTGCGTTTCAATTCCATCTTGAACATATTAA
This sequence comes from Pleurozium schreberi, assembly GCA_006891605.1. Classification (NCBI taxonomy): domain Eukaryota; kingdom Viridiplantae; phylum Streptophyta; class Bryopsida; order Hypnales; family Hylocomiaceae; genus Pleurozium; species Pleurozium schreberi. The sequence goes on along the minus strand of VACF01002390.1, from coordinate 3,461 downwards.
TAATTTAGATTTTTCTTCTATCTTGTACCTACTTCTACTAAATAGTTTTTTAAAGACTAAAATTTATGCTTATTTAATTTTTTAAATTTTTTCCTAGACTCTCAATTCAATTCTCCACTGTAAAGATTTGAAGCTCAAAACTCTGTAGTGCAAAATATTAAAGTTAAGAAGGTTCAAAGTCAAATAATCTAGTCCCGCAATGTAATGAAAAACCTGTTTTTTTCACTTTAAACAGGAGTATCTTGCAATCTGTGCGGTCAAAAACTTTGAAATTTTTACCACATATTCTCATACTAGTTAGGTGTAAGATCTTATGGTTGGATGTGCAAAAAGAACAATTTTCAAATTTTTTTTACTCTTTGCTACAAAAATGGTAGTTTTGAGTGTTTTTTCACAGAAAAAAGGCCTTGGTCCTTAGGTTATTTGTTTGGTTCCCTTAATACCCCTATTCAGTGTAGGTATCTCATAGCACTTATCAATCCTCCAATCAAGGGCTGACATGTTATTCCATTTTCACATTAAAGCTGCAATCTTGTCTGATTTTGTCAAAATCTTTGAATGATTTGTGGACAAATTTGGATGGGGTATTGGGGGTAGTAGGCCACAAAACGGTGGAGAGCGGTTGACCCAGTTTTCTTCAGCTCCAGACACGGATATTGAATGCCAGTAAGGGTGTGGACCCACCAAGATGATTTGACACGGGAGAAATGGAAGTTGTCCCGATTTGGTGCGGTGGTAATTCTGTCAAGGATTTGAACTGCTGTTTGCTAGTTTGAGGGCTTGCATGAGCGTCCAAGTTCGGTTCAAATAGGATACATTGGTTGCATGTAAAGAAACTGAAGCTGCACCAGTTCCGTTGAACCTTATCTTCACACTGTTTTGGGAAGTAAAGAGTGCATATATAACTGCACATGACTGTAACAGTAATATCGACATTTGAAGCGATCCTCGATGTGCTAAATATGGACACGGCCTTTTCATCGAAGAACTCGAGAAGGGCGAGCCAGCTAGCCACTCAGTTGCCCCATTCTTAAAGTTATTATTCAGTCGAGTTGTAAATAAATCTCCACCAGCCATTCCCACTTTTTTGCATGCCAGCTTCCCAGTTCACATTCCGTCTGCTGCTGCTGCTGCTGCTGCTGCTGGCCGGGGTGCCATCCATCATCATCAGTGGCAGGCAAGGCCACTCCAGCCACGGCGTTCGTCGCCCGCCAAGCACCGGTTGTCCACCTCGTTGGCAGCGAATGCCACGTGGACGCCCCCCACAAGTCCCATTACCTTCCCGGAGCCTCCTTTCCACCAGTAAGTTTAGTGTGACTGGTGAGGTTTTCGTCCTTGGCATCTGGGCTCCAGGCAGGCTTGCACCCCAACCACAAACCACAAGAAAACGCCCGCCAGGCCGACCAGGCAGGCTAGCATATCGAGCTCCTRTAAGCTACCAACTAGCCAACACCAGAAACTCCAACAGTCTAGCTCACACTAGCACTGCCAAAATTTGATTTGCATTCATCAGAGTCACCGTCCTCGTGATTCGCAAGGGAGCCTGTCGGTGTGGCAAGCACTCACTAATGCAACTCCCTCATCAGTGATTCAGTGATGACTTTGTCCTGCCACCAAGGTTTGTAACTCTAGCTATCTAGCTCTACCATTGTAGCCAGATTTCCGRGCTGTCAACAGCGTATCAGTGTGAGATTGGATTCTGAGTTTCGTCGATTCGCACGCAATGCACTTGATTATTACCCCCCCCCCTCCTGCAGCATCGCGTGTGGGACGAATCTTGGGCGCAAGATTCKTCTTACCGGTATTTCTCCCCCAAAGTCTCGTTTTCGGAATACTTTTGGGGATACTTTTGGGGGGTCACAAGGTTGTGTGGTGAGCCTTGTACAGTGGATGTCAATGAGGAGTCCGTCCCTGGCGGGTCGCGTGAGTGAGGAGGAATGCATTTCTGGTGTTGGTGACGAGGGTGTGTTCATACTTTATCTGTCAACCACATCTGACGAGAGTGGGTCCCTTACGCCAGCCCAGCCTCGCCTTTGGATCCCCATTTATACCTCCCCCTCTCCTCTTCCCCTTCCATTCAATTCCTGCACTGCTGCTTTGCTTCTTCTGCTGCTGCTACTTGGAGACGCGTTCAGAGCCTCTTTAGGTTTGGTGCTCGCTGGCTGGCTGGAGCCTGGAGGAGGTCGGAGGCGTCGACTGTTGCTGCAGCACTGGTAGCTTCTCTAGCTGGGCTGCTGCTATGCGCTGGAGTGTGCACTAGCTTCGATCTKCACAACCTTGCCCTCGGTATTGCCGAATTCGTGTCGTACTATTCAATTGTCTGATGTGCGCGCGCCCGACGGTCGAGTGTCTGAAAGCGAGTTTCACTGCTAACGGTTTTCTAGTTGTGATCCTGTTCACCGAAACAGAGATAGATCATCACCGACACTGTGGTGGTGCTGTTAGCTTTTCCTCGGTAAGCTAGAGGTTTTGTGATTAGCAGTTACTCGGCCGGCCTTTTGTGGTTCGTAGTGTCTCCTGCGTCGTTGCTTAAAAGCTGATCTAGATAGCTCCAGGCGGTGATGCAGAATTTTTGAACTTCTGGACTCTGCTTCGACCTTGACTAGGAAGCTTGAATCTGGAGGTTTCAACGACATCTAGAACATGATGGTTAGCGCCTGCTGACCAATGATGCGGTCAGACTGAGAGGTGTATTTCGCCTGAATTGATCACTGCATGCGCGCACCACTGACCAGTTTATGATTAGGTGTGCACACATGTGCATAGGAAGCGCGCACCCAGTCATGATGTGCACGTAGKCATTGGTATTGAACTGTTGATTGCATGTGCCGTTCTWTGTAGTTTGCGRAGRTTCGGAAGCCTGAAGACACTCAAAAGCTCAACGTTCGCARCGGTTGGCCAACGATTCTCTGGATGATACCATTACGAAGCTCAGGAGGGATAGCGCCTACCTGTGTTGGATTGCTTGTGAATCAAGCTTCGGACAGTAGCATGGCGCTATCCATTCTGAGCTTTGCAACTGTGTCGTCCTTTTCGGGAGCTATTCTACCACTTTCGAGTTTCGATACTGGTATGCACTAATTTCCTCTGTCCCCATTGAATTAGCTAGCCTTGTGGTCGCACTGGTATGTATGCAGATAGAATCGATCTATGCTTCAATCGGTCCTTCCTGTTGCCTTGTTGTTGGAGATATGTTAATGTCATCTTCTATCGTGGTCTGTAAGGGGAGTGTTTTTCATGTGCAGAGGCTGTGACTGCACACATCAATGTGTTGATGTCAGTACCACGCTTGAAGGCGTCAGTGTCATGAGCTCTTTTCTACTGCCCTTTGACTGCATATTGTGCTTCTTTTCCTTGATTGACTATGGGATGGAACTTACCGCGCGTATTCCAAATACTCTTATCACGGGCGAGTCTAATGCCAGTCTAAATGCAGAAGAAGACATCTGTACAGAGTCAGT